>MU671601.1:80928-117248 GCA_026770625.1 Nicotiana glauca | reverse complement strand
TTAATTCATTTACCCTTTATCCTTTAGGACACTTATTTATCGCTTGTTATAAATAACGTAAATACGTTAACGTCAAGACGAGATCATCCCCAAGTCCACGTCAATTAACTGAAGACGAAACTTTTAACGTACGAAAAAGCGAGATGTAACATGTACTTTGATCGCTTTCTGAGTCACGTAAACAATATCAAACTCACTGAAAATAATTTGCCATTTGGCCAGCTTGCCCACGGGCATGGGCTTCTGGAAGATGTACTTCAGCGGATCCATCCTTGATATGAGATAAGTGGTATAGGCACAGAAATAATGCCTCATCTTCTGAGCTACCTAAGTTAGAGCACAACAGGTGTATTCTAGCTGGGAATACCGGGCCTCGTATGGGGTGAACTTCTTGCTGAGATAGTAGATGGCCTGCTCCTTTCTCCCGGTTTCATCTTGTTGTCCTAAAACACACCCGAATGCTCCATCTAGTACTGCAAGGTAGAGCAATAGCAGTCTACCCGGTTCGGGCAGAAATGGAACTAGCGGCGTTGACAGGTATTCCTTGATTCTATCGAAAGCTTTCTGACAATCATCAGTCCATTTAGTGGCGGCATCCTTTTTAAACATCTTAAAGATAGGTTCATAAATGATGGTGGACTGGGCTATGAACCGGCTTATGTAGTTGATTCTCCCCAAGAAACTCATAACCTCTTTCTTGTTCTTTGGAGGTGATAATTATTGAATGGCCTTAACCCTTGACGGATCGAGTTCTATTCCTTGTCAACTTACGATGAACGCAAGCAGTTTTTTGGCAGGAACCCCGAATGCACATTTGGCGGGATTCAGTTTTAAGTTGTACCTTCTCAATCTGTTGAAGAACTTCCTTAAATCTTTCATGTGGTCAATGGCTTTCTTGGATTTGATGATGACATCATCTACATACACCTCGATCTCTTTGTGTATCATGTCATGGAAAGTAGTCATGGCCCTCATGTAGGTGGCCTCGGCATTCTTTAATCCAAACGGAATCATCTTGTAACAATACATCCCCATGGCATAATGAAGGCTATTTTCTCCGTGTCTTCTTCGTCCATCCATATCTGATGATACCCGGCAAAATAATTGATGAATGACTACAGCTCGTACTTGGCGTAGTTGTCGATCAGGATGTCTATGTTTGGCAATGGGAAATCATCTTTGGACTGGCCCGGTTGAGGTCTCGGTAGTCGACATAGATTCTGACCTTCCCGTCCTTCTTTGGTACGGGCACAATGTTGGCTAAGCATGTCGGATATTCCACTTCCCTGAGGAACTTGTCTTTGACTTGCTTGGTGACTTCTTCCTTGATTTTCAAACTCATGTCTGGCTTGAACTTTCTGATCTTTTGCTTTACCGGCGGACATGTTGGATCCGTTCGCAGTTTGTGAACTACAATAGATGTACTGAGACCGGTCATATCATCATATGGCCAGGCAAATATGTCCTCATATTCTTTTAAGAACTCCGTGTACTCTTCCTTTTCTGATGGTGATAGGTGAACACTGATGCACGTTTCCTTGACTTTCTCTGTATTCCCCAAGTTGATAACCTTAGTTTCAACCAAGTTAGACTTAGGTATGTTCTCAAAATCCCCAATATCTTTAACGACCTCTTCTGGTATCTCGTCCTCTTCTGAGTCTATGTCCATTTGTTGCATTAGCTCATCGCATTTCACATTCTTCAGTTCATCAATATAAGTAATAGTAATGCTGTGTAAAGTAAAGTAAATGGCAGAGAAAAAAATAATAAGAGCGAGCTTTATATAAAAACTGAAATACTTTGATAAATGCCAAAAATTGTTTTGAACATCAGAGCTCTTTTCAAAATTCAAAGATAATACTGAAGGGAAATCAACTAGCGAAAAGTAAAAGATAATGCATAATGTTTTGTTCAGCCTTGCTACCCCGAAGCTCTCCGGGCCTTGGTGGTTCTGATGGACCAATTGCTGTGGCGCTCTCCTCGGCTCACTGCCTGTATCGAAGGGCCTTCCTCCCCTTTCTCCTCGAGAATGACGTGACAGTCCATATTATCATCTTCCAAGAATAGGTTCTTCATTGCTGCTAATGCTTCATCTTCCTCTGACCCATACATGATGTGGGTGAGCTGGAAAGTTTGTTCCAGGCGGGGTATCTGGTGCTCCAGTGGATATTAAGGGCCGCACCATGGTGGCGACCAGTTCTGGAATTCTTCCCAAGTATAACCGTACCCTAACCCGAAAGTGGTGCTATGTTTCTTTACTTTGATAGGCTTAGTGATCCTCTGTAGGTTTTTGCCGAGTCCTTTGCCAGGTTCATACTCGCTCCAATTTAGTATACTCTTTATCTTGTTATCCCACCACTTATCTTTGTCCAAGGCGTTGACTCGCTCAATCTGGTGGTAGGTTTCTCCTCCTAGTTTCCTTCTTCCTTCAATTGTTGGGATGGTTTGACGACTGTATATTGGATTACTCTCGTCACAATAAATAATCACCTCTTGGTGATTCCACTCAAACTTCACTGCCTGGTGCAGTTTGAGGCTATGGCTCCAGCGACGTGGATCCAAGGCCGTCCTAGTAGTAAGTTGTAGGATGCCGGGATGTCTATTACTTGAAAATCAACATCAAACCAAGTTGGCCCCATTTGCAGACATAAACTAATCTCCCCAATAGTGGCCCTTTGAGAACCATCGAAAGCTTTGACGTTGATAGCTCCATCCTTGATTTCATGTAGACTCTTCCCCCATGTTCTAAGGGTCACCAGTGGACAAATGTTGAGGTTGGACCCTCTGTCAATCAAAGTCCTGGTGATGAAATAGTCCTCGCATTGCACAGTGATGTGCAACACTTTATTTTGTCCTAAATCTTCAGGGCAACTCATCCTTGTGGAAAGTCATCTTATGACTCTCTAATATCTGCTCGACCATATTTGCCATCCCTCCTTAGTTATTCTGTTGGGTACGTTTGCCTCACTGAGTATCTTCATCAGGGCATTCTTGTGTGCCTCGGAGCTCTGCAAAAGAGCTAGAATGGAGATCTGCGTTGGTGTTTTATTTAATTGATCAATAACTGAGTACTCTTTCGCTTGTATCTTCCACCAAAGATCATCAGATCTAATTTCAATAGGCCGTCCAGAAGCCTGCTTACTTGATTCAACTAAGTGCTTCGGAGTATATATTCTGCCAGTCCTAGTCATACTCTGCGCTGCGATCGCTTCTCTAGACCTAGTTTTTCCCTTCCTTCTTGCCTCAGCGGTGTAATCCCAAGGTATGGCCTTTGGAGACCCAAACTCCACCTCAATCGTCTCTACAGTCCTTTTGGATGATGGTGTTTCAAGCTCGAGAGGCACAAACATGTTTACTTCAGCATCCCCAGAGGGCTGGATCTGGACTACAATTGAATTCAATATGACGGTTGGTTTCTTGGGCTCGTCAGCTTCGGCAATTAATCCAATTGACCTCTTGGGGTCCCAGTCATCTTCTACCTCGATCATGTGCACACCACCACCCTTATGATCAGGTAAGGGATTGTTTCGAACATTAGGAGCAGGTTCTTTGGCCACGATGATTTTGTTGTCAATTAGAGCTTGGATTTTGTCTTTCAGAGATAGGCACTCATCAATGGTATAACCTTTCATGTCGGAATGGTACGCACAAGTTTTATTTAGATTGACCCATCGGGGAGGATTTTCTGGAGTTATGGCAGGGATTGGGGTGACGTAGCCGGCTGCTCTGATATTTTCATATAGTTGGTCGATTGGCTCGACGATGGAGGTGTAATGCTTAGGAGTTCTACGGTCGAAGTTGGGTCATAGCCTGGGGAAGTTTTGGCAGGCAGGAGGTGATTGGTAGTGAGCATTATAGGCTTGGTTGACAGGTGCAGGTTAGGAATATCTTGGTGAGGTAGGTTGATATGTGGGGGAGTGGGATGATTGGTAAGTAGGAATTTGGTAAGAGGGTGGAGGTGCTTGGTAATTGGGGATAGGCTGGTATGTGAGAGGAGGTACCGGGTAGGCTTGGTATTTTACTGGGGTCTTGGTTCTTTGTGCGACAATCACGGCACTCACATCCTTTTTCTTGGATGTGCCACCAGATTGTAGGGCTTTGCTGGTAGCCTGCAGTGCCTCAAAATTAGTGACTATACCACTCTTAATGCCTTCCTCAATCCTTTCTCCTAGCTTAATGATATCGGAGAATTTCTGGCCCTTTTTCAACATTAACCTCTCATAATACTGTGGATCCTGAGCTAGGAAGAAAAATTGGTTCATCTGTTCTTCCTCTAAGGCCGGCCTGACCTTAGAAGCCTCGAATCTCCATCGAGTAGCATACTCGCAGAATGTCTCAGTGGGTTTCTTTTTCATATTCTGGATGTAGAAGATATCTGGTGCATTTTCTGTATTGAACCTGAAACTATCCATGAAGTCGAACACCATTCATACCCAGCTCATCCATTTCTTGGGATCTTGGATAATGTACCAAGATAGCACATCGCCTTTCAAACTTCTCATGAAGAGCTTCATGCGAATCTTCTCATCTCTTCCTACACCGACCAACTTATCACAGTATGTCCTTAGATGGACTCTAGGATCCCCCGAGCCGTCAAACATTTCGAACTTAGGAGGTTTGTACCCCTCAGGAAGTTCAACGTCTGGCTGAATGCAAATATCCTTATAATTCAACCCTTTAATGACTTTGTTTCCTTCAACACCCTGGACTCAACTAGTTAATTTCTTGAGCTCGGTAGCCAGGTTCTTGATGAGAGAATCATTGTTATCAGATTCTGATGTGTTTGTAATGGTTGAGTGTATTGTGGCATGGTTTCCACATATATGGGAGTCTGGTGGGGATGATCATTTAATGTTTCAGGGATGAGGAGTGGAGCATTGTTGTGACATGTGTTGCAATTTTGATGAGTAGCGGGTTGTTTCTACGGCTTCGGGATGTTCTGTGGAGGTATGGGGTATTGAGCATTGAGAAAGTTGATAGCTAGATTTGTGAGGGAGAATGACAGGCTTGCCAAGTTCCAAACTTGGTCTAGTTCTTGTTGAAATTTTAGTAATTTTTGTTCGAGCTGAGCGGCACTTTCTTTGGATACCTGAACACCCTGAGGAACCTCTACCCTTTAGAACCAAATTCTCCTTTCTGACGTTGTTCAAATCTTTCATTTTTTCTTTGCCCCTATTTTTGATAGGTTTTGGAGGAGGAGGAGGTGGAGGACCCTTAGATCTTGTGGAGTACGATGACGATGCCAGAATGCATGAACTAACCTTTTGGGGAGGGGAATAAAAATAAAAGTAAAAATAAAAAGGTAACAAGTTAGTACGGATTCTGAGGAAAAATATTGCAATATTTAGACACGTAGTACAAGAATATAAAGCGTGTCCTAAATTGGGTGCCTCGTTGTGCCCGAGGTAGGAGAACTTGATGACAATATAAGCCCTAGCGACAAATTGATTTGGAGAACTTATAGTGCTAAATGCCTCATTTTATTGATAAAAATAAGACGAATCCCAAAACGACACTAAAATTGCATAAAGTACAATATCACTAATGGTAATTGGCCTTATTACATTTCAAAGCGGAAAAGAAAAGAGACTCCTAACTATTTGGTCCCAGAAGGACCTTCAGCAGACTCGGCATCTTTGGTACCATCAAACAGCGTTACCAGCTCACGCAATCCTAGCAACAGATATGCCCTAGCCAAATGTCCTCCTTCATTTCCCTTGGCGTTTTGGCAATTCATGATCCTCCGGATGAACTTCCCTTCCAGCTCCACTAATCCTCGCTCCAAATGCCCTAGGCGATTTTTGGCTCTGACAGCCATATCCTTCAATTCCTCGATCAACTTTTGATTGGCCTCTTGAATCTCCTGATGCTCACTCTCGCACTCCTGATCCTTTTGTGCAACTGATTGTACTTAACCTGTATCTCAACCCTTTCGTCGATGACCCTATGACCTCAAACAGACCCGGGCTGTCCTAACCCAGCATGATCTTCTTCTAGCCAACCTGGATAGTATGAGGTGCAGCCACCATGATATCTGTCAGGCTCTATGGAATCCTTTTCTAGGATGATCTTACTGTTCCACATGTGTTGAGCTTGACATTTGTATGGCCTGTCATCGTCTTGGAAATCAGCCCTGAAATGACTCATCTTCTCGACCTTTGGTATGACTTGCCTCCTCCCTGCCTGCCTCATGACTCGTAGAGGGACATAGAGATAAGTTCCTCTCAAACCAATGAGTATGAGGAATGGAGCATCCCGAGAGCGGAATATGAACTCTCCAGTAGGGAACCATTCGAACATCTATTGTACCTTGTCTTCTTTCAAGTTTTCAAATAACTCTACCCATCCTCAATAATTCCCCGGCCGAGCAAACATGTCAAGCATATAGTTCATTCTATTAGGATGGTGAAATGCTATATGATCATTCCACGGCCTTCACTGAAGCTCTTGATGGTATCGACCCTTTTGGAGATGTTCTATAAGCCAGAGTTGGAGTAGTAAGTTGCAACCCTCAAAATGACTGGCCCCTCATTGACAATTTTCCAAAGCTCGGTAGATCTCAGCAACAACTATGCTAAAAGATTGCCCTTCAATCCCCTCCATTAGTGTCTTGGTGACCATGGCTAGTCTGGTATAGATCCTAGCCTTCATCGTGGGAAACACTATCATTCCCAGGAAGCAGAACATGAAGATGAAAACTCTCATGTGGATATGCCCCAATGATGTGAGGGTGAATTCATCCGGATAGGTGCGGTAGGACTTGCTATGACTGTACCTCTTGTACAGGTAGTTGAAAGGAATATAGGAATCCTTCAAACAAGTCAAGTCTGAATTTTTCTTCAACCCCATCATTTTGAACAAACCCTTACCCTTGCGATTTTCTGGCATGAGGAAACCCGGAGTCTCCCAAGGAATACTGGCTAACCTTCTTATTTCTTCGAGCAGAGGGGTCATTTCGAGGTCCCCAAATCGAAATACTGATCTATCACTGTCCCAGAATAAGGTCACAGCCTTTATGATTTTATTGTCTGGCTGAATTTCCAAAAGAGAGGGTAAGTTTCCCAAATACTTGCAGATAAGAGTCCGGTCACTGGAATGAAGGTCCTCCCACCATCTTAGAAACCTTAGGTGAATACTGGTTACCATGCCGAATCTGGGGATTTCGTGCCTCATTTTCTGCAAAACAAAGCGTTAGTCCCTTACCCCCGCCGGACTCAACTATTTAAATCAACAATTGGCATAAACAGCATTTAGTTCTCCAAATAAATGCACAGAGAATGGTGTTGTCCGTTTGGGTCCCAGGGGAATCCAGTGGACTTTGGACAAGGCTATCTTAAAGAGTCATTATGTGGACAGCATAACTGACTCGACTAGGTTTGATAGTGATGCATGTATAGTTAAATAGAATAAGGCTTCTATGGGGTGCTAGACCGGTACCCTTAAGCAGACAACTCAAGGGAGAAAGGAACGGAACCGTCGACTGCACCGCTGATCGACTAGTTTTATCGCAAATACACATTTGCCAAAATTTAGGGGGTAATAATATTGGAAGAGCGCAACTAGGGGTGTTCGTGGTTCGGTTTGGATCGGTTTTTCCCTAGAAAGAAACCAAACCAAATAAGTCGGTTTTTCAAATATTAGAACCAAACTAAATCAATTAAGTCGGTTTTTCTCGATTCGGTTTATGTCGGTTTTTCAATTTTTCGGTTATTTGTCGGGTTTTTTCTTAAATTAAGACATCTACTACCAAACACATATTCCGGAGACCACATTTTCAATATAAAAATATCAAATCAATTGCCCTTTGAGAGATATATTATTTACCAAGATATATTGATGATAATTGAATCAAATAGTGATGAATAATTTAAGGACTCAATTAATAATATATTATTTTTAACACGAAATGGATTCTTCCACTAAACAAAAGAAAACTACCAATAAAACTAGAATGTAAAGGTAAAGAACTATATTAAAAGTGCAAACTATAAACATTTACCATAAAATTTTTGAAACTTTGTATAACAATATACATATATATAGGTGTAATAATAAATTTGAAATAGCTACTCCGATAGTCGGTTTGGTTTGGTTTTTTTTTTATTAAAACCAAAACGAAACCAAATTTGATCGATTTTTAAAATTCAAAACCAAAACCAAACCAAACCAAACCAAAAAGTATCCCTTTTTTTGTCGGTTTGGTTTGGTTTTCGGTTCTGTTCGGTTTCTCGGGTTTTTATGAACACCCCTAAGCGCAACAACTCATCAAGTGTTGCTATGGTATTTATTTGGCACTAGCGGAATATGATGTTGAAGATGCAATTACAAGAATGAAATAAATTTTCACGTATTTTCATGTTCATAATGATTACAATAATTGCTCAAAATTACAACGGTATTGAAGGAAAACAGTAAATGAAAGCGTTAAAGAAAAAAGAAAAAAGACAAGTCAGTTTCGAATAAAGGCATTAAACAAAGCAATAAAGAAAACAGTAAAGTCACATATAACATGCAGTGGTAGAAGCCTAAAGAATCCCCAGCAGAGTCGCCATGCTGTCGACGCCCCCTTTTTTTCTCGGGAAATCATGTTTACGACATTTGGGAAGACAACTCTATTCCCGTTTGGGAATTGAATTTTTGGAATTGAAGAGTCGCCACCTAATAATTAAGTGCATTAGGACACTAAAACTTTTGAAATTGAAAACCAGAGTTTGGGTAAGGGCTAGAAATTATCTCAAGGAGAAGGTGTTAGGCACCCCTCAAGATCCACTAGTGTGGTTCCCGGCCATGCTATAGAAGAGATTTGCATATAATATTGCAAGTAAGTTGAAACTTGAGTAAAGGTAAAGAGGGCAGGAATTTTATGGAAAAGATTTAAATAATTCTAAAAAAACAAAAGCAAGTAAAAGGAAAGAGGTCCTAGGTTTATAAAGCACATGGACCATCCACACAACACCGGACTCATAGTATTATCGTGCGGTCATCATCTCCGTGTCAACCCTTCCCACCCCGTAAATGTTATTTAAACGTGTGGATTGGTCATGAATGCTTAGTGCGTGCTATTACTCGTCCCGTCCTATAAGTCTTAGAGGGTATTTAGGACCACTATTCCTACAAGGTAAGGTCTAGGCTGAACCCTCAGATTTAAAGGACAAAATACTAGGCGACATACATAACAAGTAGGACTTCATATAAAGGGAAACATACAAAGGCAAATAAGAGGCTCACATATCCCTCACAAGTAAACCTGTAATTAACACGTCTCAAGCACATTTAAGGTCTTAAAAGAACGCGAGTTTAACGATCAGTTTTAGCAGAAGGTTTAATCACAATTGAGTGATCTGAAGAGCATTTGACATGCAGAAATACAACTAAGAAAACAGTTGAGTAAGTAAAAATAAGGGAACTGTTAAAACATGGTTTGAAAAAGAAGAATTGAAGATACAGTAGTTCAATTAGACAAAAATAATGTGATCCTGGGCCAGTAATTTAAAAGCTTAATAGAACAAGAGTTATAAAATTAATGAGTCTATAAATACGAAACAGGTTTCCATGTAAAGAGATTTTCAGTAAAAGAGTGGACTTCAGAGAGACGGATAAAAAGAGTTGGGAGAGTTAAAAGACTGAGTAGTTTAAAACTAGTAAGACAAGATCAATCCTTTTATTATTGGGCCTAAAGCTTGCCTAGGCAACGTACGTATTGTCTTTTTGCCTAAAAAAAGGGTGAACAAGCATATTATTTCCAGTTTTAAAGAGAAGACGTAGTTAACCAAACTTGTGTTGTAAGATTAAACATACTGGTGAGGCGTTCAGCAAATTTTAAATTACACGAAAATATAAATCCTAAGTAACATTACATCTAATGCACGTAAAAGTTCTAAAATATGGTATCTAAATGCCAATGATAATGCAGCAGTAGTTTTAACAGTTATTTGTGACTCATTAGCTAGTTGCGAATATGAAGTGAGTATGACAACAAACTGAAAGTAAAGTTTCTAAAACAGGATTACTACTACATGAGATGCATGTCCTATACATGATGTCTATTGCACAAATAGGTAAGTAAAGCCCTATGAGCATGTTTTCTACCCATAACATTGAACTAAGCATGCATAACCCCAACCTATTTTCACTATGGCCCCCAATCATTTGTTTATAAATTATTACAAACCATGATAGCTGAATTACATAATGAAAAATAAAATAAGAAGCTACCCTATATGGAGCCTTCAACCAGGCCCAATCTTTCAACCTCACTTCTTTCGAGTTTCACAGCCTTGACCATGGTTTGGGTGCGGCAAAGCTCCCTAAGGGCCCAATAGGGGATCCTTGGCCAATACTAGCACCCAAACATTACCAAAATATTGAACAAGTACGGTGTGGAATTACTAGTCTTGTGCATCAAAGTTCAATGGGTACACAAAGGTGCCCAAGGCAATGCTTACACGAAGGAGGTAGAACCTTAACTCTAGGAGTAGTAGAGTGTGGTGGAAATTTCTTTATAGAAATTGAGTTAAAAAACAGTTTTAAAAATGATCCATGGAGAAACAGTTTTGAAAGAGAAAAACAATGGGACATTTTTGACAAACTCAGAACCAAAATACATCATATAGTTCCAGGCAGTAAACACAAACAGGGAAAAGGGAAGTGGGGGTAAATAGTTCACATAAAATAACACAATTACATCTAGATACCAAAGGGAAGCAATTCAAAACTTAAACAGCCACAGGTTTCAACCAAAAGGGCACATGATCATATGCTGAGAATGTACCGGGGCTAGGGAGTAGGGGAGAATATGCATTAAGCAGACCAGAAGGCGTGCTAGTTGCAATAAGAGCAGCAGAACCATAAATAAAAGCATAGAAGAAACAAAATAAAGTTCAGCATGTATAAAAGCATATTTTTTTGGATGCTATAAATGAAATAGATGGAATACCAGTCAAGGATGAGATATTGTAGAGCAGTAGTGTGCAGAGAAGTGAGTAGTAGTATGCAAACCAAACAATCAACAATTACTACAACAAATGTGATTTTTAACTACGAAAATATTAGCTACAATAAAAAATTCGTCACTAATTATCTATTTTCTGTGACAAAAATTATATTTCATACTTAAATTCATGAGGCACATACTTTTAGTGACAAAACATAAATTTCGTAGCAAAATTTTTGTCTACTTAAGTTACCGGCCAAAAAATAGATTGGCGCCAACTATTGATTAACATTAGCCACAAAATTAATATTATTGATGACAAATTAGTTTCGTCACTAATGTTGTAGACAATTGGTGATAAATAATTATTCGTCTTAATATAATTATATTTTGGCTATGAAATAGTTTCGTCAGTAAACGTTTTATATTTTTTGCAACCTTAGGTTTTTGTTACTAATAGCATAAAAAAATTATCGATAATCATTGTATCATCTCTATTTAACCTATAAAATTATTAGGTACCATAAAAAGTTCATCACTAATTATTGACTTTTTGGAAGAAAAATTAGAGTCGTACTTAAATGCACATGTCACATACATGTAGTGACGAAACACAAATTTGTAGCGATAATTTTATATATTCGGGTTTTTCACCAAAAAGACGGGTTGTTGCTAGTTATTTGGTAACATTAGTCACAACGTTTAAAGTTATTGGTGACAAACTAGTTTAGTCTCTAATATTGTAGACAACTAGTGAAATACATTATTTGTCTTAAATTTGTTATATTTTATTCGTTGACGGAGTTTGGTAACTAATTGTATTATCTATAATATATTAAAAGCAAAAAAGCCCTTAGCGAAACGTCATTTTTTGTCCTTCAAAAATAAAATTCACATTAGATAAAACAATCATTTAGTAATTGCTCTACTATTTATGAATATTCATTTAATAAGTTTTCTAATATTTAATAATAATCATTAATTATTTTCCTAATATTTTGAAAATTGAAATCAATTAAAACTTTATATGCTAGTAAAATTTTCCTTATCTTAATTATGGAGATTATATTCACTCCAACTAAGATTCTCAAACATATGTAGTTAACATTATGACTCAAGGTAGTATTTTTCATTTTAATATTTTATTTAAACATATTAAGGGATTTTCCAACAAATGACAAGTTATATTAAGTTATTTATCGTAAAATATTAACTCTAACATTGATTATTTTTAGACTTTACATTTTCACATATTAGCTTTAGCTTCTTTTTTTTAGGAGTTGACAACAACACTTTTTTTTCCATGACGTCCGTAATATTTTTTGTTAGTTTTAATAAATGGCAGCAATTTTAGTTTTATTATTGGTATATATGATAATAATCATGAATTGCTACTTGCTAACACAAATTTTAATCTTGTGGTATTTTGTGATAATACAATAACTTGACAACAACATATTTCATAGTTATTACAGTAATTTTTTTATTATTATTGATAAAATACTTAATTTGTTTACGCCATAAAATAAAATACTTAATTTTCTTGAAACTTTTTTTGGTTTCAATCAATTAATTCTTCAAAGTTCACGAAAAAATTGGCGGCAAATTTCCCTCCTTTTTTCCCAAATTCCTTTTTTAATTGACTACTATCGATTAGTTTCAGTTCTCCCTATTTTTTCTCCTCACAATCCTATACGTGATCTTCAACCCCCAATCAAGGTCTTGCCCGCGTAAAATCTGCTACTAACATTTTCACTTTCAATACATTACTTGTCTCTCTCAATCTTTCTGTACATGTGTGTCTCTTGTCCAATTTTTTTTTTTTTTTTGTTGTTGACTTAATAGCATAGAAAACCAAATTTGGGATGATGGTCATTTCAAGACAAGGTATACAATCTACTCTACTTTCTTTTGATGTGCTTTTTGGGTATTATAAATTTTGATATCTTCAGATGACATATGACATGTATGTATTAATGTGTTTTTATTATTTTAATGGTATGAAGAAATTTTGTCTGTTCTTTAATTTTTGAGGGGTTAAAAACTCAAATTATTATCTCTTAGTCTGAATGTACATACAGTCAAAGAAGAACTGGAGTAAGTATCTTTATCAGTACTTATTTCTCGTTCTATTATTCTTAATAATTAATATTTAATTTATAATTAACGTTTAAAATATATATTTTCTAAATCATGTGATCATTAAGTAATGTACTAAAATTATGACTTTTGTTTCCCTTTTTTCAGGTACTTGAAGATGAAAATTATTCAAGAGTGAAGTTATTAGATGTACAATACCATTTGGAGAAGCAACATACTTCAATTTTTTTTTAATAATCAATATTCATGTATTTTGATTAGACCTAGATAAACTTTACTTTATTTATGTGTCTTAGTTTTAGGAGTTTGTAAAACATATTTTTAATACAGTATAGTTCTTAATTTTGTAATCATAGGGGCAAATTTTTGTTGTTACTTTGTACGTTTGATTATATTATTTCCAATTAGTATACTCGAGATAAACCTTTTTATTGACTACGAATTTACTTTGTTTTATGTCACTTGTAATTGTCATTAATCATGATAATTATAGTAATAATTTTATTTTTTTCTTTGAAAGCAATATTTTTAGCGACAAAATAATAGTTTTCCATTAAAAAATTATAATTTTTAAAAAAAAACTAAGTTGTCACTAATTTATCTATTTAGGGACAAAGTACGTTTTTGTCTATAAAAGATAGTCTTTAGTGACAAAACTGCTTCGTCACTAATTAAACTAAATAATTAGTGACAATGTAGTTTTGTCGGCATTAATGCATTTTTTAGTGACAAAACTACACTATTAACTACAAATTATTTTATATTTTTTGTGACAAACAAGTTCATCATAAATACTATATATTTAAGGATGAAAATTTTTTTTGTAGTTAATATAATTTTATTTAGTGACGAAACTGAAAGTTGTCTTTGTATATTATTAGTGACGGTGTTTTAAGGACGAAAGATTGATAAAAAAAATTTTGTCACAAAAGTTCTTTGGTGACGAAAAATGAACTTTTGGTGACGAAATAGTTCATCGCTAATAATCAAATTTGTTGTAGTGAATGTATAGAGCAGTAGAATAATGGAGCAGCCCCAAAGAACACTCAGTCTTGGCTTTCAGCCGACTGAATAATCAGTAATCAACAGAAAAGTGGGAGGGGATGTGTAGAAAAACAAGAGAGAATACAGAGAGAGTTCAGAGCAATGAGCTTTGTGTGTTCGTGTGTCTGTGTTCGTGATGTGCAATGTATCCGTATGTAATGCAAAAGAGAATGGTGTACTTATAGCTCTCAAATTAAGTGAAAAATAAGGTAATACATATAGACTGATTATAGTTATGGAAATAATACCAACTAGAATCAATTAAAGACTCTAACTTCCTTCAATTAAGGAGTCCTAGTTCAAACAGGTACAAATTGTATCAAATAAGAAAAATTATTATTTGCCAAATTGATATTTCCATAATAGGAGTAGTAAAAAGTATACAAAATAATTAAAGTAAGGAAAATATAAGGATAGCATATTGTACGCAAAAATTAATTCAAAGAATCACGGATGAAATTGAAAAATCACACGGAATCAGTACTAAGTAAGAAGAGCACTTCACAAATAAGTAATTGATTCAAAAATCAGTGTAAAACTTCTAAGGAAAACATATACAAATTCAGGGATTCGAAGAGATGCACAAAATCAGCAGAACATTTGGTAAACGGTGAACAATAAAACCTATAGAATACAATAGGCATGAAAATCAGAGACCCCTAGGCAAGAAATCACAGATCAATAGAAGGTTGGAACCCTAATAGTAAAATTAAAACATGAAACTCGGAGAATAACCAGAGGATCACACCAACAAGCACATAACACAAACATAAACACATAATACTCAAAAAAAATCAGAAGATATAGTGATTTCGAAAGGGGTTCAGAAACCCTGGTTTTAAAATAAAGGCAAAAACGTTAAAAACTTGAACAATCGCAAAGATCGAGTAGGGACTAGTGTAAAACACAAAAGAACAAGTTGAAAATCGTTTAAAAAGAAAAAGTTTTAAGAAAAAATTAGGGTTTTGTAACAAACCAGTAAGTGGTAAGGAACCTGGCTGTGAAACTCGTTAATAATGATGCTCGTAGCACCATCGAACCATAAACCATCGGAGAAAGATAGGAGATAAGTCAGGAAGAACCTCCGATGACCATCTTATATGGTGGAGGTTCCTAGAGTCTCGAAGGTAGAGGGAATCAACAAGACAAGGTTTCACGGTGGCTGGTGGTCAAGGGAAGTGAGGCTGGCCGGAGAGACGGTGGATGCATCGGAGACGAGGGAGAGAACCAGAAGGGTCTAGAGAGAAGGGAGAGCAAGAGTCAGTATAGAGAGAGAGAGAGACCGTCTCTGAAATGACGGGTTTGGGGGGGTATTGGTTTCAATTTTGGAAATAAATCACGGGCCGTTGATCTTACTTGATCAACGACTCAGATTAGATTGAAGCTGGACAGGGTTATTAAATGGGGTATGGGTCGGGTGATTTGAGGACTGGGTCGAGGATTTTGGGTTGAAATTAGTGTTTCAATTTGTAGTTAAAATCGAAATGTAAAGGGGTTATAGTTGAAACAAACGAGGCTAAATGTTAAACAACCATTTCTTCCCTTTTTATTTTAATAAAACATAGTTAAAATAGTTTTAAAACCCAATTAAAAGCACTAAATTGATTACTAACATATAAATATTAATTAAATATGCTGGGAGCAATTTTATAATTATAAAATACTATTAATCGTAAAAAAGGCTATAATTGCAATTATAGCAATTTAGCTTTTAAAATACCAAATAAATTTTATATAAATATGCAAAAATCAGCTCAATTATACCTTGGTCTAAATATAAGAATAAAAATAAGTCATTCACCAAAAATGATAGTGTAGGAATAATTATTGAATTTTGTACTATTAAAATAGACAGCAAATTGATTTAAAAATATTTTAAAAATAAGGAAAAATACCAAAACTCTTGGGTATCCTTATATATGCATATACATACTATTTTAAGTACATATAAAATACATAGGAAAAAATTAGGTATCAACAACCACTCAGTCCCATAACATAACAAGGACCTGCTCGAAGTCTCAAATCATGTCAAACAATGCTAAAACAATAAATCGCACTGCAATTCAAGATTGTTGAAGTTTAAAATTTCAAATTTCAAATCACGTTCGGTTGACCTCAAATTTTGCACACAAGTCATATTTGGCATTACGAACCTAGTCCAACTTCCGGAATCAGAATCCGACCGTTATATCAAAAAGTCAACTCTCGGTCAAACTTACCAAAAACCTTCAAATTTCTATCTTTAGCCAAATGACTCCAAAACGACCTACGAACCTCCGAATTAACTTTCGATTGCGATCCCAATACCAAAATCACCATATTGAGCTATTCCCGAACTCAGAATCCCAAACGGACATCGATAACACTAAAATGCATTTCAACCCAAACTTATGAAATCCTACAAAAAATGCTAACTTCCACAATAGGTGTTGAAATGTTCTCGTATCTTCCAAAACCCAGTCCGAACATATTCCCATGTCTGAAATCACCATACGAACCTGCTGGAACCTTTGAATCTGGATTACAAGGTCATTTGCTTAGAAATCCAATCTTAGTTAATTTTCAACATAAAGCTTCTGAAATGATAATTCTCTCTCCAAATCAACTCACTTTCCGGAATTCAATTCCGACTATACGTAAAAGTCATAATACATGAAGTGAAGATACTCAGGGCTTCAAACCGCTAAGTGACCCGCTAGAGCTCAAAACGACCAGTCGGGTCGTTATAGCGATTCTTGAGGTGACTTTCACGATTTGGATTGGGTAAGTATTTTGATATGGATTTGATTATTTTACATCATTCCATCTTCAATTTTGAAATTTTAATTATGCGTCAAAAAGAAAAATTAGAATTATTGTCAAAACTTTACTAAAGTAAATATTTGAGATTTGAACTCATATTCGAATGAGTTATTAGTGATATATATGTGCTTTGGTGAGGGCCATTCGTGCTAGGCACCTGTACAGTGATGAATGTTTTGTGTGTGATGGTGAGGGGCATTTGTGTCAAGAAACGTGAGTGTGCTAAGAGTGAGTGTACTTCATGATTTTACTATAACGTTATTGACTAGACATGTAGGCATAGAGATGTATTTTTCTCATGCTAAATGGTAAATAGATGTTTTATATATATGTGTGTGTGTGTGTGTGTGTGTGTTGGAAATCATGGTTCTCTTGATAAATTCACATTTTAGTGATTTCGATGGTAAGATTGAGATTTTGACTTTTATACTTGAAAAGCATATCTTATTTTCCGTAGTTGTGAACGAGTTAAACATGATATCTCTTGAGTTGTTTTCTTTGCTGTCATCATTATATCTTGTGTTGTCACTTATTATTGATATTAGACACTGACCTTCTTTTGATCTCGTCACTGATTTCAGCTTACGATTAGGTTTGTTACTTATTGAGTATATAAGACCAGTAAATTCATACTATACTTTCGCACCTTGTGTACAGATCTTGGAATTGATGCTACTGTATATGGCGGGAGCTGGCATTGAAGATGTACCTATTTTCCAGACGTAGCTACCACTTGTCCTTGGTAGTTTTAGATTTGTATTATATTTATGAATATTCCAAAAAAATATTGTATTTATTTTCATACCAGCTTTGTAAATCTAAGTTTCAGTGGCTCATAACTTGTACTGCTAATTCTCGGATTATTTTATGTAAATTCAGTTATTTCACTTATTGATTTCTTATTTATTTTAATTAAACTGGATGACTATTTGTTTACCTTTAAAATTGGATAACAATTAAACTCATAAGTGGTTTTAAGGATATGCGATTTCTCTTGGCATAAACTGAGAAATATGAGAATAAATATTAAAAATTAACTATAAAATAAAGCAAACCAATATAATTAGTGGTTACGGCCATCGAGCTAGATCACCCTTGAACCAACAAAGTATGCTAAAAAACGTATGAACAGAACAAAAGAGCTTAAGAGAGAATATAATGTATTGTTTTGTTATGCGTGAATATGATGATTACCAAATGATTAGAATCCCCTTTATATAGTAGAGAAATTTTACTTATGGTACAATTCTAAATACAGAAGGAAATCCCATAATTGGCTAAATGTCCGACCATGACTTGATACGTGCAGAGATTTCCGGCACGATCCTTGCCTGACCACGAATATCTTGGCTTTCTATTATTCTACTTTAGCAGGCCTCCTTCGATCTCGCTCGATACTATCCTGTCTCGGTCTCGATCACGGCTGGCCTCATTCTTGATCGATTACCGATTAATAATCTTAGCAACCCATCTCTGTGTCATGGTTTGATACAATGCGAGGTCGAGCTTTGGTCTGCTATTCTGGTTTCGATTAGCCATACAAAATTGGAGAAACCTAATTTTGTCTATATACAGATAGTCCTCTCATTTTTTTGTGTGTAATGACAAGAAACTAATTGAGTCTTCGTGATTCCCTCGGTTTACCATGAAGTAAGCAACGAGTCGGACCATGACGTCAATGACAAGTGGGCACTAAAATGTCCCATCAGTTCGGATGTCGAGGCATTAAATGCCGGTCAATGTTGTCGATCACTACAGGTTCTTAACTGTCGTCTTCAACCTATAAATGTATCTTCCTTCTTGTGCCCAAATTTTACTTTCAATCTCTTTTATTCTAATCTTCATAGTTCTTTCCATTATTCAGAGCTTCCTATCTCTAGGTCTTTGAATTTCTTTTCTTGTTCTTCCCAAAATACGAAATATTCCAATCTCTATTCTCCCTTGCTTACAAAAATAAAATGGCCAAAACATATAAAACTGTTCCATAGAAAGAAAGCGCTTACTCGTCTCGGTCGGCCGGTGAGCAACCAGCGCCGGATCCTCCCCTAGAGGACTTCGTTCTGACAAAGTTCCCTACTGGTGCTGATTTTAAGGTAGAGAATACCCCTTCGATACCAGGTCAATGTGAACCGATGTCTAGATACATATGTACAATTACCAACGGTCTTCTCCAGAAGGTGAAGGAGGAGTGCAACCGGGTAGGCAAGGATGTAGTAGTTCCTTACCCCGAGGAATTTATCACCCCTCATGTGGAGAGGTATCTAAGTGTATATACTTACCCCTTCTTGATAGGTCCTTTAGACCCCATCATTATCACCTTTTGCAAAAGGTACGATGTCACTCTTGGCCAAATCCATTCGTCATTCTAGAGGGTCGAGATCCTCCTTCGATATTTTATAAATAAGATCGAGGGTCATCATTTTACCCTTGATCACCTTATGCGTCTCTACAGCCCCCGGCTTTATTGTGGAGGCTTGATCAAGATTTACCATTGAGCCACCAAATCCCTATTTTTGAGCATATATGAGACCCGAGATCGATGTCATTCTTGGCTAAATCCACTCATCATTCTAGAGGATCGAGATCCTCCTTCGATATTTTATAAATAAGATCGGGGGTCATCCTTTTACCCTTGATCACCTTATGCGTCTCTACAGCCCCCGGCTTTATCGTGGAGGCTTGATCAAGATTTACCACTGAGCCACCAAATCCCTATTTTCGAGCATATATGAGACCCGAGATCGAGGTTGGATGGGTCGATTTGTCCGAATAAAGATCTCGGACCTGATCCCTGCCGAGGACATGTCGTTTCCTGTAAAATGAAACATGAATCGTAAGTATTGCTTTGCCTTGAATATTTATCTCTATCATTTTACTTTTCATCTTCTTTCCTTATCTAAGTTTTTTGTGTTGTAGTTTTGGCCGTTGTGCCAGAAGTGATCCCCGACCTGAGGCAATGGGTCGAGAGCATAGTGTCTCAATAACCTTACTCTGAGTGTGCTTGGATGGAGTTATCAAAGGGTCAATAGGAGGCCCGTAACCATGGTAATCTTCTTTTCTTAGAATGGTTTCCATTCAGAATTCGTATTGGACTTACTCATCTTTTCTTTTTGTAGGCCTCGGGATGGATGTAGCAATGAGACCCCCCTCTACTAAAGAAAAGGCACTTTTTTTATCATCTGCCTTAAAGCAGGGCAAAGAGAAGAAAAGAAAAAGGGGCTCCGAGCTCTTTGGGCCCAAACAAGAAAACCTAAGGGGAACGTCATCCTCCTAACTATGAAGTCAGTCAAACAGCTGAGGGATGAGGCTAAATAGGAAAAGAAGAAGAAGACTCTAGGATGATGACTTGTGTATGAATTGGCATCGAAATTCAAAGAACTACTGGCTGAGGGAAGCTGAACTGCTTGGCCTTATTTTGACGCAGTCCTCGAGCAAGAAAAAGCTGAAGACGCTTCACCTCAAGGTGAGAAGTCTACCGACAAGGCAGTTAAGGCTAGTGTAGAAACCATGCTCGGGGCTTTCCGAGACGAAGGCGGAGTCCCAAAAGATTTATTTAGGTCAATAGAGATTGGAGATTCCACCTCATTGCCTTTGTTCTTTCATACGATGACCAACGACACTCAGGTAATGGAGACTAACCACGACAAAGGGGTTTATGAAGCAGAAGACCCTTTCGGTGGCTATTTTGATGAAGTAGAAGAGGTTAGCAGTCTGGGAGACTTAGATGTACTGAGGAAGAGCTCGAGTGAGGCTTCCTCGAGCTTTAAACTAACTTATCAATTCCCAGTCCTAGTGTCGATCCAGGGTGTAAGAGACCACTTAACATCTCGGTCCTGGAGGATGCTCAGATTTCTTCTACCCCCGTAAGGGTGGCTAGCTATCTACGATGCTTGGTCACTGAAGAGTACCGAGACAAGATGGATGAAATGGAATTTTCATGCTTATTCAACGAGACCCAGCATTCTTTGAATCAGGTAAGTTCGAGGGTCATTCCATTATCTCTTTATAACTTTGAATTGTAGATATTTCTAGCATTTTCTTCATTTTCTGTAGGCTTTAGTGTTGCATCATGAGGCCTTTCTTCGAATTCGATAGGATCGCAAGGCTGAGGTTCAGGGCCTCACTAAGAAATGTGATACCTACAAGCTTCTCAGTAAGAAGCTTCAGGTAGACTTGGTGACGGCTCGAGATGAGCATGCTAAGATGGCCGAGCATGTATTCCAAGTCCTTCATGATAGGGAGAAAGGGTTGGAGATAACAACTAATGATCCGATTCTACAGGTTTGACAGAGGCTTGAATAGATCAAAGACCTCCAAAGGCAAATAGATAGAGTACGAGCCGAGGCTAAAGAGTTCAAGGGGTGTATGGACATGTGGCTGTACAAAAGGAGGCCGTTTAAGTAGAGCTGGATTCAGCCAAGTCTCAGCTTCGGCCTGTAAGAGAGAATTACTTGGTTCAGGCAAAGAAAGTCGAGGAGCTTGAGTCCAATTTAGCCAATTTGTCCAAGGAGCTCGAAGTGGCCAGATCTGAGGCGGTCGTGGCTAATATTAAGGCTCAGGCTAATGCAACCCAATATAAGGCCAATTTTGAAGCCACCCTAGCATAGGCCAAGAGCATGGGGATTATGAAAAGTGGCGGGCTCAAAGGGAGGCCCTTGATGGGGCCCGTGATCAAAGCATCGATATGTCTGCTGAGATCGAGATTGTCAAGGCAATGAAGACAAAGGCTCAGAGGCTGGCTTTTCCTGAGGAAGACTCCGAGAACTTGAGTAAATCTGGCAGTGGAGAAGATTATAAAGGGGAAGATACTTCTACCGATTTGGATTGTGCTGCTTAGGCTTTGTGCTTTTTATAATTTTCACTTTTATTTTAAGGCCGATATGTCCTTGTAAAGAACTCTTAATCGGGGCATATGGCCTTTGTGAAATGATTGTGATGAATATATGAAACCTTTTCTCTTCAATGGCTTCTGAATTAGTTGTCTTTTTTTGTAATTTCGTATGAGGGTCAAAATGCCTTAGCATAAGTGATGAAGTTGTGTTCGAGGGTCCAAGTTTTGGGGAAGGTAATCGCCGATAATAAGCCTTGCCTTCAAACTTTTCTAATCGATAGACTTCGAATGACAACTCGAACTTAAGTTTATGTATCCCTTAAGCTTAATGACCGAGTGAGGACACACACGAACTCAGAATTAGGTAGCCCTTAGGTTTTTTAGTCGACTGAGAAGGATCTCTAGATCTCGAAATAAAAGCAAACCTTGGGCCTTCGTAAATTTTGTATTGGCCTATCTAGCCTTTGTTAAACGATTGTTCAATCATTCATCTATAATGGACTCCTCAACACGAAGTCTTTAGGTGTGAAAGCGCGTGTTGGAATCTTTATCCCTTAGACCGATTTTGTCCCAAATGGGTTTTCCGGCGAGGTTTTTAGTGAGGTAACCATTGATACTTCTAACTTAGAAAAATTCAACAGTATCCTAGGCTTCTTTAAAATCAACCTCAAATACTAGGGGACATTGCCCTCGAATGTCAACTTTGTTGTGAGGAAATTACTTCATGGCATCAGGGTCTCGATAGGAAAATTTGTAAGGGCTAAACGGTCAAACGAGTCATGCCTGCGTAGTTTACTCGAGCACTGGCACAGAACATGAACACATGTATAATCAATTATAAAGAGAAGTATTTTTCCTTCTCTTTATACATGTACACATGTATATTATAAACAGAACATGTACACATGTATAATATATATATATATATATATATATATATATATATATATATATATATATATTATAAAGAGAAGTATTAGCAAGGAAAATACTTCTCTTTATAATTGATTATACATGTATACATGTTCTGTGCCAGGGCTCGAGCAAACTACACGGGCGCGTCTCGTTTCCATCTTTGCATTCGTTCTTCCCGAACTTCAAAGGTCCCGTTAACCTGATTCACAATGAAAAGGGAGTCGCATTTGGCTTTGATCACCTCTACTCCCAAGCCTTTATCTAGTTCGAGACCTACAATCATGGCCTTATATTCGGCCTCATTGTTAGTCAATTTTATTATTCTAATTGATTGTCTAACCACATTACCTGTGGGTGGTTTCAACACGATGCCGAGTCTGGGCCCTTTCACGTTCGAAGCACCATCCGTAAAGAGGGTCCAGATCCCCAAAGATGTACCCAAGTTGACTAACAATTCTCTTTCAACCTCGAGTACTAAGGTTGGCATGAAGTCAGTCACGATGTTTGCCAAGATTTGATACATGATGATTGTTCGTGTCGATACTCAATATCGTACCCGCTGAGTTCCATTGCCCATTTGGCCAATTACCTCAAAAGCTCGAGTTTATGCAAAATATTTCGAAGGGGATAAGTTGTTACAACACATATAGGATGACATTAAAAATATGGTTTTAATTTCCTAGAGGTGCTTATCAAAGCAAGCGTTAACTTTTCTAAATGAGGATACCTAGTTTCGGTCTCACCTAAGGTCCGGCTAACATAATAGACAGGGAATTGTGCACCTTATTCTTCTCTGACTAGGACTTCACTTATCGCTATCTCGAAGACTGGCAAGTACAGTTAAAGTCTTCGTCCATTTTCAGGGTATGAAGCAATGATATGCTCGATAAATACATCTTTAGTTCCTCCATGGCCTGCTGGCATTCTGGGGTCAATGCAAAATCACTCTTCTTTTTAAGTAGTGAGAAGAATCGATGACTCCTATTTGAGGATCTCGAAATGAATCGCCCTAGAGTGGCTATGTGCCCCATTAACCTCTACATGCTCTTTACATTATCTATGACCGTGATATCCTCGATAGCTTTGATTTTATCGGGGTTGATCTCGATTTCCCAATTGGACACCATGAATCCATGAAACTTGCTCGAGCCAACCCCGAACGTGCACTTTTCTGGGTTGAGCTTCATATAGTACTTCCTCAGAATATCGAAACTCTCCTTCAAATGCTTCAAATGGTCCTCTGCTCACAGGGACTTATCTATTATGTCATCAATATAAACTTCCATAGATTTCAATATTTGTTGTTCGAACATTCTATTTACTAGGCGTTGATAGGTTGACCCAACATTTTATAGTCTGAATGGCATTACATTATAAAAGTAGGTACCATACTTATTTATAAATGAGGTCTTTTCTTGGTCCTCAAGGTATATCTATATTTGGTTGGACACGGAGTAGGCATCGAGAAAACTGAGAGCCTCATGGCTGGCCATGGCATCGATCATACGATCGATGTTAGGAAAATATGAAGAATCCTTGGGCATGCTTTATTTAGGTCTTTATAATCTACACACATTCTAAGTTTGTTTCCCTTCTTAGGGAGTATTAATAGATTCACTAACCATTCGAGATATTTTACTTCCTGGGTGCATCCTATTTTGAGAAGTTCGATTACCTCATCTTTTATGAAAGTGCATTTTACCTCGGACTGATGCCTCCTTTTTTGTTTCACCGGGCAAAACTTTGGGTCCAACTTAGTTTATGAATAGTGATCTCTAGTGGGATCCATGTCATATCGATATGGGACCAGCCAAAACAATCCATATTAGCTTTAAGAAATTGAATAAGTTTTTTTCCTGAGCTCAGGAGTTAACCCCCTGCCAGGTATACCTTTCAGTCGGGCTAATGCTCGATCAATATGATTTGTTCCAACTCTTTAACCATTGATTTTGTGGCACAAGAATTATCGGGTATTATGAAGGATCGAGGTATCATATATTCATCATCCTCGTATGTTTCCTGCTCCTCCGATTTGGCCGAGGCCGGTGACTGTGGTTGCTACTTGGCCTCCTATTTTCCCATCAAATCAGATCCATTTGCTGATGAAAGTGTTGATACCGTTATCACTTCATCGATTGCAAATATCTCCTTGGCTGCGGGTTGTTCCCTGTACACTATTTTGACTCCCTATGATGTAGGGAACTTTAAAACTTGTTGAAGGGTCTAGGGTACTGCCCTCATGTTATGGATCCAAGGCCTTCCGAGAAGTGTGTTGTACCTCATGTCACCCTCAATCACATGGAACTTTGTTTCTTGGATGGTCCCGTCCACATTTACTAGAAAAATAATTTCATCTTTGGTGGTTTTGCTTGCCATGTTGAAGCCGTTAAGTGCACGGGCTGCGGGTATAATTTGGTCTTGTAGGTCAAGCTATTTTACGATCCTTGATCAAATAATGCTGCCCGAGCTACCTAGATTAATCAAAACACGTGTAAATTGAATTTTACTCATAAGGACATATATTACCAGTACGCTGTTGTGGGGTTGTTCGATCCCTTCTGCATCCTCGTCATTGAAAGACAAGGTCCCTTCTAATAAGTAGTCCCCAGCTCGCTTCTCCCTTGTAATTGACACCTTGGTGCACTTAAATAATGGACCTTGAGGAATATCGACCCCTCCAAGGATCATGTGGATCATGTGTTGTCGCTCTTCCTGCTCGTTTTTCCTAATGGAATCTCTATTTTTGAAGTGATTCTTGGACCGATCGCTTAAGAGTTCTCGAAGATGCCCCTCGTTGAATAATCGAGATACTTCCTCCGTTAGCTACCTGCAATCTTCTGTGTTATAACCAGGGGTGCCATGATACTTGCATACTTGGTTGGGGTTTCTCTGGGCCGGATCGGTCTGCAGATGTCGAGGTCATCTAGTATCATTGATATGTTCGATGGCTAATGCATCTACACTAAAGTTATATTCCGATAATCGTGGAACTTCTTTGGGCCTGGCATCCCTGTCAAAACCACCCTTGATCACGAGTCCCCATGAACTTTGACCTTGATTACTCCTCTCATTATGTGCAAAGTTTCGTCCAGACCCACTACCTCTATAGTCTATGTTATATGGTTGATATCAATCTCTGTTCGACCCTGGCTCTTGATCGATATCCCTCTTGATTCTATCCACGGGCTTGTTAGGATAAACGGACCCGGAAAGAGTCCCTAGTTGATCTTCCTCGACCCTGATCTTTGACTAATATAGATTATGTAATCGGCCCAAGTGACAGCTGGATACTCGATCAAATTTTTCTTAAATTGTTGGGAAGCTATGAAACTCCGAACATTGAGACCTTGAGTGAAAGCTTGAACATCCCAATCATCGGTGATCGATGGCAAATCCATTCTCTCTATTTGGAACCAAGATACAAATTCCCTGAGCATTTTGTTATCTTTCTTCCTTGCCTTGAAAACGTCCTTATTTCTTGTTGAAACCTTAACAGATCCGGTGTGCACGTTTACAAAAGAATCCGCAAGCATACCGGACGAATTAATAGAATTGGGCGGTAAAGTATGATACCATATCCTGGCACCCTTTGATAGAGTCTCCCCGAATTTCTTCAGCAATATAGATTCAATTTCATCATCTTCCAAGTCATTTCATTTGATGGCACACGTATACGAGGTGATGTGTTCATTTCGATCAGTCATCCCATTATATGTAGGAATCTCGAGCATACAGAACTTCTTGGGTATTGGCTTCGGAGCCGCACTTGGGGTGAAGGGTTTTTGCACAAATTTTTTCGAATCTCGTACTTTCAATATCGGAGGTTCCCTTAGGATTTGGTCGACCCTAGAGTTATAGGTTTCCACCTTCTTATCATTTTCCTCGATCTTCTTTTCTCCTGTCTCGATCCGCTTCATCAACTCTTCGAGCATTTTTAGGATAGCGGGATTTGTCTCCGGTTCCTTCTCATTCGATTTCTCGAAGTCGATTTGACCCTGCGCATAATTTCTTAGGATGGCTCGAGTTCAACCCTGCTCAGCGTGTGGTTCTGATTTTGGAGCTGAGCTATTGCTGCCTGCTGGGCGTGCAATATTTCGAGGGTTACCTGCAGGCTAATCCCACCATCTTCACCACCATGTGCATTTTGAGTAGCTGATCGGGTACCCCCACGAACGCTGCTTTCAGGATCGACGATCATATTTCTATTGATGGCTACACATGAACTAACATTGATTAGGTCTACAACCGGAGCTCCATCGAGGCTAGCAGAGGGTGCAATGTTTCCTGGTGCAATGTTCTCATTCTCCCCGTGGTGGTTGAGATCATTGTCAATGTGTTGAGGTGCTGACTAAGAGTTTGACATCTTTCAATCATGTAATCAAAGACACTTCAAAGAACAAATGTAAAATGGTGTGTGTTATGAAAATTTGTACCAGACAATCACTATTATCCTTAGCCCCACTGTAGGTGCCAAACTGTTTAACCTTAAAATTGGATAACAATTAAACTTATAAGTGGTTTTAAGGATATGCGATTTCAGTTGGCATAGACTAAGAAATATGAGAATTAATGTTAGAAATTAACTATAAAATAAAGCAAATTAATATAATGAACGGATATGACCTTCAAGCTAGATCGCCCTCGAACCAAGATAGTATGCTAAAAAAGAGTATGAAGTGAACAATAGAGCTTAAGAGAGAAAATGTAGAGGAATATGATAATTACAAATCATTAGAACCCCCTTTATATAGTATAGGAATTCTACTTATGGTAAAATTCTAAATATAGAAGGAAATTCCAGGATTGGCTAAATGCTCGGCCTTGACTTGATACGTGCCGAGATTTCCGCAATGATCCATGCCCGATCACGGATATCTCGGCCTTCTGTTATTTGACTTTAGCAGGCCTCCTTTGATCTCACTCGATCTCTATCCCATTTTGTTCTCGATCACGGCTGGTCTCGTTCTTGATCGATTACCGATTAATGAGCTTAGCAACCCATTTCCATGCCATGGTTCGATACAATGCGAGGTCGAGCTTTGGTCTGCCACCTTGGTTTCGATTAGCCATACAAAATTAGGAAAGCTCGATTTTGATCATATACACTATTGTTTGGATTATCTAGAGAGTTGAGTTAGGTGCCATCACGACTATATGAATTTTGAGTCGTGACAGCTACCTTCATTTTGTTTAAGCAAATGAGAAAATTTGAATACTAGTAGTGGTTACTATAAGTAAAAATTGAGCAGAACAATCAACGGTGTACAGGAATAGTCCGTATATTGGCGAGAAATTGGCGAGAATACACCCTATATTGGCGAGAAAGTGCACGAATAGGAGAAAACTACATTCCAATTCCATCACTTATGCCATTTGTCTCAGCAGTAATAAACAAATATTACCACACTGGTTTTCTTATCTATCAACCGATTTCCAATAATTTCCTTAAGATTGTTATTTATCTGTATTGTTGTAAGTAAATAAAATAGTAATCTTTCTGAAAAATATAACAGAAAGTTAGTAGAAACAATTCTGAAAAATAATATTTGAACTTCAAAATAATTTTTGAAACGTTGAAGGAACAAATCGAGCCCACTGAATACACAGTGTATCCTTAAGGAAATTATTCCCCTCAAGTACCCGAGGTTATGGAATATATCATCCCAGGATAGAACGATTTAACTCACCAGTGTATCGGTACCTAAATCTCTGGTGATCGGAGAACCACTTGATGGTCATAAAACACACTGGAATATTTTGTGCAGAAGAAGAAGAAGAAGATTCAGAAAATTTCGTAAGTAAATATTCTGGGATTTGAAGGTCTATTTATAGCCAGCTTGGTGATGTTTCTGAAGAGGTTTGCAACCTTTCAAAATAGTCATGGCTGTTGGAATAGGTGTGACCCTCTGAAGAGGTTTGCAACCTTTCAGAACAGTTATGGTTGTTGGAACAAGTGTGACCCTCTGAAGAGGTTTGAACCCTTTCAAAATAGTCATGGATGTTTGAACAGGTGTGACCCTCTGAAGAGGTTTGCTACCTTTCAGAATAGGCATGGCTATTGGAATAGGTGTAATCCTCTGAAAAGGTTTGCAACCTTTCAGAACAGTCATGGTTGTTGGAAATTTTTGCGGGAAATTTAAAACGAATATAAATTAATTCGGGAAAGAAAAACGGGCTAGATCGGACCAGGTCGCGAGTCATCCCTCCATTTATTTTTCCACCATTTTCCATTCATAACTCTTTTGTTATTATTTATTAAATAACAAACCCAACAATCCCCATATGAATGGGGAATGGCTATAAACTTAAAGGAATGCAACAGACGTGTGTGTGTTTTACAAACAAGAATTGATTCCATCTGGATAAGTAGGTTTCCCTTTGAACTTTCCGTAGTGAACTTATATCGGATATACTCGGTCAATTGGTAGATTTGATATCTTTGAGCCGTCGAGATTTATTGTATACCTAGACAACATAAGTCAGACAATCAATCCTTAACCATCTATGGTTCTCACGGTTGTGTTCGTTTCAGCCATGAACACCGCCTGGTTTCTTGAGTGCTTAGAGAATGGGTCTTTACTTTGATTCTCCTTGAAGCGGATTACACTTCACACTCACATAGGTGATTCCTAAACATGTAATCCTAAAGACACACTACCTGGTCATATCCTGCCAGACTTAGCAAATCATTAAAAAGCTTTAAGCGTTATTGACTCATCAAAAAAGCCTTAATGCTTTACCTCGTTTTTGAACATTGTCTTCATCATGAGAATGGGTTGAGTTAGTTGACAATGTTGAACCGTCATTCATAACTTTGTTTGATCTCTTTGAACCTAGCTCTTGGGATTTCCAGCCTGCTTGGTAGAGTTACTGCCATGATGACTTGTCCTAGGCCTTTAACCCCATTCCCTTTGATGATCTTTCAACGGCCTCTCTAGATAGGCCTTTTGAATATGTATCCGGCACGTTATCTCTTGACTTTACATATTCAATTGTGATAACACCACTAGAGAGTAGTTGTCTAACGGTATTGTGTCTCCGTCGGATATGATGAGATTTTCCGTTATACATAACGCTCCCTGCCCTACCTATTGCCGCTTGACTATCACAATATATATAGATAGGTGCTTAAAATTTGGGCCAAAATGGATTATCTTCCAAGAAATTCCGGAGCCATTCAGCTTCTTCACCGGCCTTGCCTAAAGCTATAAACTCAGCCTCCACTATAGAGCGGTCAATGCACATTTGTTTGGACGATTTCCAAGACATCGCTCATCCACCAACTGTTTAGAATTAGTTGAAACGGTGATCTAATTTACATCACTATACCCCTCTATTATCGTGGGATACTTATTGTAGTGCAAAGCATAATTTGGAGTATATTTCAAATACTTCAAAACTCGTTTCATTATCATGAACGTTCAATGCAAACTTCCTTATGTTGTAGACTAATACGTCTCGATTTTCGATTGCATATCAAATTATTGACTACACTTAATATAGTAATTATAACAATAGCTGGAATGATTGGCATCAGTTGTGGCCACAAACTTTTAATATATAACATATTTCGTAATCATTCTGCCATTTTCAAGCATTTGTATGTTATTTATTCATATGTCTATATGATATGCAAATTATAGCACCTCCATTCATGAAACAAATCCAACTTGCAATGGATTTTGGTCATGTTCATCGATTAGTTCACCTCATTATAGACCAACGTATTAATATATTCGTTCATGAACGGTCATGTCTATACAAAATCGTACAGACGTATCTTTCTATGAAAAGTCACAACCTTCAAAGTGACATCATTTCATAAAAGAACAAAATAATATAAATTTTCATTAAAGAAAATGACCTTTCGAGAAAGGCATATGACCAACTTCTTAATTAGTAGTTTCATCAACTAGTCTTCACTAAGGCTAAACAGCTGATGATTTTACCAACTACTATATCAATGGAGTTCAAAAATTATATAATTTAGATATTATGTCTAACATTGGCTTTTGTCATGCATAAGCTAAAAGCCTCCACATTTTAAATGTTTCATCAGCATATCATATATAATCAAATAATGACTATATGATTTGAAGTATTCTTAAGTAAACACATTTGTTTACACTCATTAATTTTTGAAACCATTTGACAATATTATTTGGTCAAATCTCGCATGTCATTGTTTGGGTGTTTGTATTAGTCTTTAAAGTAACTTAACAAGTCGACACTCCTTCTTTTCTTTCCCAAGAACCACGACCCCTTCAGGTTATTCCATATAAATTCTTCCTCCAAATCTCTATCTAAGAAGGTTGTCTTTTACGTCCATCTGAGGGATTTCAAGGCCATACACGGTGGCTAACGCTATTACCATCTGAATAGATGTAATTCTCGTTACCGATAATCATGTGTCAAAGTAATCAAGACCTTCTCTTTGGCAATCAATTTCGCCTTATATTTTTCAATAGTACCATCAGCTTTCATTTTTCTTCTGAAAATCTACTTAGAACCCAAAAGTTTATTTCCTGGAGGAAGATCAACCAATTTCCAAGTATGGTTACTTAATATGGGTTCTATCTCAATATTGACAACCTCTTTCTAACATTGTGCTTTCGAGAAAGACATTGCTTCTTTAAATGTTTGAGGCTCACTTTCCAACATGAATGTCAGAAAATCTAGTCCAAAGGAAGTAGTTCTCCTTTGACGTTTACTACGTCTTAGATTCAGCTCAATAGGTGTACTTTCCTTTGCTTCTTCCCGTGTTCGCTTAGATTTTCACTAGACGACTCACATTCCTTTTTATACGGATAAATATTTTCAAAGAATTCAGTATTATCTTATTCGACTACCGTATTAATATGAATGTCGGGATTTTTTGATTTACGAATCAGAAAAAGATATGCCTTACTATTTGTTGCATATCTTATGAAAACAGAATCAAAAATTTCCAATCTGATTCTTATCCTTTTTTGGTTTTAAGAACTTTCACTTTACCTAAATAACCCCCACACTTGAAAATATTTCAAGTTGGGTTTTCTTCCTTTCATTCATTTTTCATATGAATGGATTTTGTTTTGCTATGGGGAACTCAATTGAGTATTCAGTTAGCTGTAAGAATAGCTTCTCCCCAAAAGATCTGGGTTAAACCAGAGCTTACAACAAGGCATTTTATCATCTCCTTTAACGTTCTACTCATTATTTTCGCAATTCCGTTAGATTGCGATAATGAAAGGGCAGACTTTTGATGAATAATGCCATATTCCAAACATATTTCTTCAAACTCTGCCTCTATTGCTTTGTAGAGCCAACCACATAAACTGTTGGTTGTGTCATAATAGAGCCAGAATAAATGGTAAAGTTTTTAATCCTCAAACCAATCTGACACAATCAGAATTAAGAAACGGTGACGTTTTTAATCTTCTAACCGAGAAATTCCTGATACTGGATCTAATAAACGGTGAAGTTTTTAATCTTCAAACAGAGTAATATGTGACACAATTAAATTTAATAAACGATAAAGTTTTTAATCTTCACATCGAATAATAAATTAGAGTAGAAAATCACTAAGATTTTAATCTCCAAAATGAGTATAAAGTCAGTTAGACTTTAATTTCCGACAAATGAGTAGAAATTCATGAAGACTTTAATCTCAACGAATGAGTAAAAAGTCATACAAATTTTGAACTCGAAGCAGGAGTAGAAAATCACGAAGATATTATTCTCTATAACGAGTGTAGAAAATCACGAGAATTTTAATTCCCTTACCAAATGGTTTTTCAACTAAACCATTATAACACTTAAACATTTCAATAGTTTGATATATTATTCTTATCAAACTAACATAGTATATCTTTACATATACTATATTCATGATCTCACGAATACTTCAAGTGTTAGTGTAAGCCTCATGTTACAACCTTAAACACTTTTTAGTTTCAAATTTTCTTTTGTAACAAAGACAAAAAGAAAATTATTCACAAATAAGGTATACATGAACACAATTTTGTGCACACTTATTAGTAAAGATCGTGTGGCAATACAATTTACTAAAATATTGTGTCTAAACGTTACGACTTTTCCGGTTTTGCGGTGTACGCCCAACGTTACCATTATTATGACAAGACATTTATGTGAATTGGAAATTATCATGGATTTCCACATGCTAACAGAATGATGAAACAAATTCAATGGGCAAAATTTATTCGAACAGCCACGACATTAGTTTCATCAACGTCATTTCATTTTGGTTGAAAATTCCATTGAACTCACGCCGGCCCCTTGCCACTCACTTATTCATGGACCATGAGATATTGGTTTCCATGTCAATAAATTTTGATTATGCTTTAGCAATCTTCTAATTTATATTTGTGAATCCAATGTTAGCCAAGGCAATAATTTTGCCTTGTCTTCAAATCATGTAATCAACCAGTTATTGCCATGGTTATATTTCAAAAATGTTCTCATGTTAATCTACTGTAGAAGTGAACACACCATATATTGGCGAGAAAATGCACGAATAGGAGAAAACTACACTTCCAATTCCATCACTTATGCCGTCTCTCTCGGCAGTAACAAACAAATATTACCACACTGGTTTTCTTCTCTATCAACCAATTTCCAATAATTTCCTTAAGATTGTTATTTATTTGTATTGTTGTAAGTAAATAAAACAGTAATCTTTCTAAAAAAAATAAAACAGAAAATTAGTAGAAACAATTCTGAAAAATAATATTCGAACTTCAAAATAATTTTTGAAATGTTGAAGGAACAAATCGAGCCCACTGAATACACAGTGTGTCCTTAAGGAAATTATTTCCCTCAAGTACCCGAGGTTATGGAATATATTCTCCCAGGGTAGAACGATTTAACTCAGAAGTGTATCGGTACCTAAAACTCTAGTGATCGGCGAACCACTCGATGGTCGCAAAACACACTGGAATATTTTGTGCCGAAGAAGAAGAAGAAGAAGATTCAGAAAATTTCGTAAGTAAATATTCTGGGATTTGAAGGTCTATTTATAGCCAGCTTGGTGATGTTTCTGAAGAGGTTTGCAACCTTTCAGAACAGTCATGGCTGTTGGAACAGGTGTGACCCTCTGAAAAGATTTGCAGCCTTTCAGAACAGTCATGGCTGTTGGAAATTTTTGCAGGAAATTTAAAACGAATTTAAATTAATCCGAAAAAGAAAAACGGGCTAGACCGGACCGGATCGCGGGTCATCCCTCCATTTTTTTTCCCACCATTTTTTATTCACACCTCTTTTGTTATTATTTATTAAATAACAAACCCAACAAAGATTCCCAATTAAATAGCAGCATTGATCTTTAACCAAAAAATAATATTTTTGTCAAAGTTAGAAAAAAATCGGGTTACTGATAATCAAGAGACCAAAAAAGAATAATATGCTTTTTGAGAATAAGAATAAAGCAGTAAACAAATTTGAATTTCAGTATGATGTAGATGATCTTTTGCGTCCTTACAAATGATGAGACCTCCTCCTTTTATAGCTAATAAGGAGTAACGGCTCACTTCCTTAGTTTAAATAAGAATAATAACGGACATTTAATGAGGCGTTACATAATCATTGCTATTAAATACCAGTTTACTAACGTATTCGGTATTTAATAGTGTATTTAGACTAATTTTCGTCATCAGATTCATATCTTTTGAATCCTTACGAATTCCTAGTCTTAAATGCCTTATTTAGATACGAGATATGTATCTGAATTGCACCTCGTGCCTATTTTGAGTTCTTCTTCTCGTGTCTTTCGCTTCTCGTGTCTCTCAATTAATTATTGCATGTTGTCCTTTTGACCAATCCACGTGTCATGCCATGCCATCTTTAATATAAACTCAGTTTTTCCCAATACAGATAGTCCCCCCACTTTCCTTTTATTTATCAATTAAATAATTGGGAAGTGGAATTTTTGCCATAATGCTTATGGCAAAACTGACGCCTCAACTGTCTTGCTCATTTAATGCTTCATACACGTGTCATCTTCTGATTAGATCTGCAATTCTGTGCCCTTCTTTCTAGGCTTCTTCAACCCCTCTTTTCATGAAGTGATAGTGGCCTTTAATATAGGCTTTTCATCATTATACTTCTTAGTTTGATGGTTGCTTCCATTTACCTTTTTAATTCTCTCTTCCTTTGTCACCTTCTTCATAAATTTTCATCAAGTGCTTCCTTACTTTCTTTTACTTCTCCTTAGTTCAAACTCGTCCAACAATGACATCTCCAAACCCTAACCCTAGAAAAGTTTCAGCTCTTGATCAATTTCCTAATGCCCCTGCTCTGATTAATCATAGAAGAGGTAGAGGAGGAAGCCTTCGGAGTTTAGGATCCACGCGTGGAGGTTCGACTGGCTCTGCTTCTCCTTCTTCGAGTTCAGACATCAAAGGTTCCATCTCTAAAACTCCTTCTTCTAAAGGTAAAGAGGTTTCTGACCCTTCTCAAGAACCCTTAGTTGAAGAGATTGTACCGAGTGATTTGTCTTTTGGTGGTGATAGAACGTCTCTTCAGAAGTAAATTGCAAAATTAGAAAAGGTTGATGCTTACCCTTCTCTTATAACTGAGCTTAAAATCCCTACCATTAAAAAAGATTGTAATTGGAAAGAGAGTCTTCGTCTGTCAATTCCTACCCTAAATCAAAGAATTTCTTCTTATAGAAGCGGGTATTCTTTTGTTTATACTTATCCCTTTAGTTTGGGATTTAAAGCCATAGATCCAGTTATCCTTGATTTCTGTCGCTTCTTCAATATTTGCTTAGCTCAAGTTGGACCCTTAGTATGGAGGGTTGTGGCTTGTTTGAGATATTTATCTACCAAAGCCAAAATCAACTTTACTCTTGCCCACCTTATTCATTATATCATCCCAACTTAATGCGTCATGGGGTTTTTACCTTAACTGCGAGGAGTAAGAAAGTTTTGGTAAACCCTAAAGATGACAAAGAGCGTGGGTGGTATCTTCGTTATATTGTTGTCCGTACATTGGATTTGCTGGGTGAAACAAACATTACCTTCCCTGAGAAGTGGAACTTTGCACGTAAGTTTCTATTTACTTTACCGTACCTATTTTTAGAGATTTTGATTTTCTCTCTAATTTTATCCCTTTTTGGTTTTTTGTAGCAACCATGGGAGATGTGGAATCTATTCCCAACTTCCGTGGTTGGGCAGATTCGATTTTAAAAATTGCTCCTAAAGAAGATAGAACTTGGAAGTCTATTTCTTCTTTACATGGCTGGAGAGTGAAAACACACGGTATGCATCTCTTTACATATATATTTTTTAAATACATATGGTAAACCCCTTTCTTTTCAATATTGAGTTCATATCCTTCTTTTTATCAGGATTTGGTATGAGAGGAATGACGGCTGATGTAGCTTTGGATATGCGCACTTCTGCCAATGCCTCCCTTGATTTTGACAAGGCTAAAGCGTGGATAGCAAAGAGAAAACCTATGGGAGTAGATACTGAGAATGAGGAAGAAGGAGGTACCTCGTTGGTATCTAGACCTAGAGTTAGGAGACGCGTCATTATCAAGGATGAAGCTGAAGATACTCCTGCTCGTACCTCCACTACCGAGCCTGTTCTGATCCAATCTGATGAAGATACCGCACCAAGAGACACTAGTGAATCTATTTACAGTCTCTTTGTTGGTGGTTTTGAAAGTGGGGAGCTCGGCCCTGTTTTA
>MU671601.1:66674-78159 GCA_026770625.1 Nicotiana glauca | reverse complement strand
TATGCATATTATTGCCATACCTCTGACATTTGTCACACTTAGATACGAAGTCATTTGCTTCCTCTTCCATTTTAGGCCAATAATATCCTGGTCGTATCAACGTTTTTACCAGTGACCTACCTCCTGCATGATTTTCACAATGTCCTTCATGTATTTCCCTCATTACATACTATGTTTGTGAAGGTCCGAGACACCTTACTAAAGGACCCCCAAACATCTTTCGATAAAGATTTCCCTTGTGCAAACAATAACGGGCAGCTTTCTTGCATAGTGCATGGGCCTTTGTTTTGTCATTAGGGACGGTTCCATACTGCAAAAAAGCAACTATTTCGTTTCTCCAATCTCATGTCAAATGACTAAAATTTACCTCATTTTTATCAGGTTCAAGAACAGAGTGAAATAAATGTATAACTGAAGCATTTGCGTCATTTGCTATGTCTGCTGCAGATGCAAGATTAGCTAAAGCATCTGCCTCTGCATTCTCCTCTCTTGGGATCTGCATTACCTTCCATGTTTGGAATTGTCTTATCAATTCTCGTACCTTTTCGAGGTACTCCTGCATTCTTGTTTCTCTAGCTACATAAGTCCCCAGCATTTGATTTACTACGAGCTGTGAATCACTTTTGATTATAATTTGTGCGATGCCAAGTTCAAGTGCCAACTCTAAACCTGTAATCACAGCCTCATACTTTGCTTCATTGTTAGTTACAGGGTGACATTTTATAGCCTGTCTAATTGTTTCACCCGTAGGTGGTATAAGAACAATTCCTAAGCCTGCCCCCTTTACATTAGATGAACCATCAGTAAATAACATCCAAGTCCCCGGGTTTGCACCATTAAAAACTTGGTAACTCTTTTTCTGCTTCTAAATGCATTCCTTGACAAAAATCAGCAACGAAATCGGCGAGTACTTGGGATTTAATAGCAGTTCTAGGTTGATAAATTATTTCATATTCACTTAATTCTATAGCCCATTTTGCTAATCTCCCTAACAGCTCACGTTTATGCAAAATATTTCGTAATGGAAAAGCAGTAACTATAACAATAGGGTGACACTGAAAATAAGGCCTTAATTTTCTAGATGCCATGATTAAACCTAATGCTAACTTTTCTAGTTGCGGATACCTTGTCTCAGCATCTAGTAAAGTCTTACTTACATAATAAATAGGAGATTGCTTACCTTGGTCCTCATGGACTAAAACAACACTTACCGCTACTTCTGAAACTGCCAAATAAATGAGTAGCTTTTCACCTTCCTTTGGTTTTTNTCCTTTTTATTGGTAAGGATATCAGGTATTTCTTCAATCGCTTTAATCTGAGAAGGATTTACCTCAATGCCACGGTTAGAAACAAGAAAACCTAAAAATTTACCTGAAGCAACTCCAAATACATATTTTTCAGGGTTGAGTTTCATATTGAATTTTTGCAAAATTTCAAAGGTAACAATTAAATGAGAGATATGATCATGAGAATGCTGGGTTTTTACGAGCATATCGTCTATATATACCTCCATAGTTTTTTCTAAATGTTCTTGAAATATTTTGGTGACTAACCTTTGATAGGTTGCTCCAGCATTTTTTAGACTAAAGGGCATTACTTTGTAACAGTAAGTCCCTCGGTCTGTGATGAAAGAAGTCTTTTCCTCATCACTAGGGTGCATTTTAATTTGGTTGTACCCCGAATATGCATCTAAAAAACTCAAAACTTCATGACCTGCAGTTGCATCAATCAATTGATCTATATGGGGTAAAGGAAAAGAGACTTTTGGGCAAGCTTTGTTTAGATCAGTATAATCCACACAAACCCGCCACTTACCGTTCTTCTTAGGTACGACCACCGTGTTGGCTAACCAATCAGGATATTTTACCTCGCGGATTGACCCAATTTTTAACAATTTTTGGACCTCATCTTGAATTACTTGATTTTTGAAAGCCCCTTGCTTTCTTTTCTTTTGCTTGATTGGAATAAATGACAGGTCCCCGTTGAGTTTATGAGTCATCACGTCCGGTGGTATACCTGTCATATCAGCATGGAACCAAGCAAAACAGTCTACGTTAGCTTTTAAAAATTCAATTAACATACCTCGTATGTCGGGATTTATATTGGCTCCTACGTAAACTTTTCTTTCAGGCCATTGCTCAAATAGCACCACCGCTTCGAGTTCCTCTATTGTTGTTTTAATGTTTTCATTTTCTTCAGGTTCTTGAATTACATCAGGTCTTGAGTCTAAATCCGTTTTTTCAGTTGAAGTTTGATTGCTGACGCCCCCAACTATTTCCTATAATTGCTATTTCTCTTTACTCATGGTACTCGTATCTATTACTGTATTGATACTCCTGGCTGTTTGTTGATCCCCTCGAATTTGACATATTCCCCAGGGTGATGGAAACTTGATAACTTGATGTAAAGTTGATGGAACAGCATCCATATCATGGATCCATGGTCTCCCCATAATTATGTTGTAGGCCATTTCCATATCAACTACCTGAAATTTAGTTTCTTTAATAACACATGCATCATAAGTTGTTAGAATTACCTCACCTTTTGTTACCACGTTTGAATTGTCGAAGCCTGACAAAGTATATGCCTTGGGTATCATTTTATCTTCAGCTTGCATTTCCCGTAATACTCTTAGTAGAATGATATTTACAGAACTTCTTGGATCAATCAAAACTCATTTTATATCAGTGTCATGTATAAGTAAGGATATTACCAGTGCATCATTGTGAGGAGTAATCACTCCTTCCGCATCTGCATCATCGAAGTTTATGCTCTCATGTTCTAAGGTTTGCCGTACTCGCTTCCCGTGTGTGATCGTCATTTTAGAAACCTTATTTGAAGCCGTGTACGTTACTCCGTAAATATCCTCCCCTCCACTGATGACATTCACTGTTCTTTTAGGCGATGGTGGTTTTGGTGGCTCCTGCGTATTTTTCATGTAAGCTTGTTTTTCCTTCTCACTAAACAGCTCTGTGAGATATCCTTGCATTAGTAGATGGTCTATTTCACTTTGTAGGAATCTGCATTCTGATATTTTATGCCCGTGGTAGTTGTGAAACTCGCACCAATGGTCCGGGTTACGTCTGTTTGGATTTGACCGCATCTCTTTTAGCCACCGTACCTTGTCTCCCATACTCCTTAGATTAGCTACAAGCTCAGAATTAGTTACGTTAAAATTATAGCCACCGAATCGTGCCTTTAAATTTCTATCGTCATCTCGTGGATCTTGATTACTTCGATCATCTCTGAACCTGGATGAAGACACGGTCTCCTTGTCTCTTGGCCTTTGATCATATAGTTGATTATTCTATTTCGATCGTGAATCCTTTCCTGCAGGTCCCATATATGGATCGTACCTATTCTTACCTGATCTTTTTTTCGCTTCTGACCTTCTGGATCCGCTCCTTTCTTCACGATGATACTGAGGTACGGTATCCTCTTCAATTCTGAGTTTTGTACTGTACCTGTTATAAACATCGTTCCAAGTGGTTGCGGGAAATTCATGAAGGCTTTCTTTAAGCCTTCTCGTGGCTTCCGAACTTTTGTCGTTCAAATTACTTGCAAAAGCTATTGCAGCCCAATTATCTGGTACACGGGGTAAAGTCATTCGTTCGCGTTGAAACCTATCAACAAAATCTCTGAGCAACTCTATGTCCCCTTGTTTGATTTTAAAGATGTCCTTCATTCTTTTCTCAACTTTTTGTGCTCCTGAGTGCGCTTTAATGAAAGAATCTGCAAGCTCAGCAAAAGAGTTTATAGTGTTTTCAGGCAAAAGGGAATACCAGGTTAATGCACCCTTGGTGAGTGTTTCTCCAAATTTTTTGACCAATACGGACTCAATCTCCTGCTTGGTTAAATCATTTCCTTTGACTCCTGTAGTAAATGTCGTCACATGGTCATGTGGGTCGGTTGTGCCATCATATTTTGAAATGTCAGGTATTTTGAACTTTTTAGGGATTGGAAGGGGAGCAGCACTCGGTTTCAAAGGTTGTTGTGAGTATTTATCCGCATCTATTCCTTTGATTATTGGGGGAACACCAGGTATTTAGTCGATGCGCTCGCTTTGTTCTTTGAGCTATGTCTGCAAAATTAGTACGAAATTTTGTAAATAAGAATTATTTGTATTACCTGGATCCACTTCTCGTGGTTCACTGGGGGTTCCTTCATTTGTGTTAACAAGGCCAGAACGAGGATTCTCCAGTGTATTGTTATTAGGTGAAGGTGTGGGCGGCGCAACAGGTAATCGCCTAACTAGCGCTTGAAGAGCTTGGTTAACCCGTGCATCAATTATTCTTTGCAGAGCTTCCTCTGGTTCCTCAAAATGTTCTGATTGCTCTTGCTCATCAGCATGTGATTCTGGTGTAGGAGAACCTTCACGAGATTGACGTGGAGAAGTTTGAGGGGAAGGAACTATGTTAATGTTGTGCAAATTCCCTTGACCCTGATGGATTTGATTTTCAACAGCATTGTTGTTGTTGTTGTTATTGTTGTTGCTTGCCATAATGATATCAATTAGTAGAGTGTAATTTAAAAAAGAAATAGATTATCAGATTTTCGGTAACGGAACCAATTTGTTTAACCAAAATATAATAGTTTGGTCAAAGTTAGAAAAAAATCGGGTTATTGATAATCAAGAGACCAAAAAAGAATAATAGGCTTTTCGAGAATAAGAATAAAGCAGTAAACAAATTTGTATTTCAGTATGATGTGGATGATCTTTTGTGTCCTTACAAATGATGAGACCTCCTCCTTTTATAGCTAATAAGGAGTAACGGCTCACTTCCTTAGTTTAAATAAGAATAATAACGGACATTTAATGAGGCGTTACACAATCATTGCTATTAAATATCAGTTTACTAACGTATTCGGTATTTAATACTGTATTTAGACTACTTTTCGTCATTAGATTCATATCTTTTGAATCCTTACGAATTCCTGGTCTTAAATGCCTTATTTAGATACGAGATACGTATCTGAATTGCACCCCGTGCCTATTTTGAGTTCTTCTTCTCATGTCTTTCGCTTCTCGTGTCTCTCAATTAATTATTGCTTGTTGTCCTTTTGACCAATCCACGTATCATGCCACGTCATCTTTAATATAAACTCAGTTTTTTCCAATACAATTGTATGTGGAGAACAAGGAACCAAAAGTACTGAGATTTAGAACTAGGCACATCCTCGTGGCATTTATCAACCTTATAATTTTTAATTCAATCCTTTTAATTATGCATGCATGTCAGTGCCGAAGACAGTAGGGGAGGAGGGGAAGGGGGAGATTTCGTAAATTCTCTCTATCACGTGAGAGGCAACATGCACAGTAGTTGTAAATTACTTGGCGTTAACCTAGTTAATCAAATGCTTGCATTAATTAATGTGTATGGAATCAAAGAGAATGAGAAGTGAATCTTTTCCCGTGGAGCAATGGTAGGATTCATAGTGATCAATATAGTAATCATTCTGTCCCAAAAACGTTCGGAACTTTTTTGAAACCTGGTGATTAAAAAGAAGAAAAAAAAACTAAAAACACTTTTTTGGAAAAAGTGTGCTTAATTAATGTTATCACTTAAACTTGTAGGGCTTTTAAAAGTCCAAACATGAATTTTAAATTTTCTGCCTTAATCAGCCTGCTGCTTGAAGAACACAACGCGCAGGAGCATGAAAGTCTTCTTCCCAACACCCAACAATCCAAAATGGATAGTATATGCATAGAAATTTGTACCAACTAACAAAGCCTCTGTGCGTAGTGCATTTTTTGCCCACTGCCTCAGTTTTTCACTGTAGCATTAACTAAGAAATCTTGTTTTTCGTTATATTTCCACAAATGTTCACTCCCTCTGTTCTAGTTTATGTGAACCTATTTTCTTTTTGGGCCGTTCCAAAAAGAATGACCGCTTTCTGAATTTGGTAACAATTTAGTTTAAACTTACAATTATACCCTTAATAAGAAGCTTTTACACCCACATAAACGCTCTGGGCCCCTTTTAGACTTGTTTAGGACTACAAATTCCAAAAGTCTTCATTTTTTCTTAAAATTCATGCCCAGTCAAACAGGTTCACATAAATTATAACGGAGGGAATAGTTAATAAGAAAAGGAAAAAAAAGGAGTTGTTGGCATGTTCCACAATTGCTAGTGAAGTTGGTGTACCTCAACGAAGGTATTCATGCGAAACAGAGAGAAGCCATTGCGAAAGAAAAACAACATGGAATTGACAAAGGACACAAGGCTTTGGAATATAGGGAGCTTCGATTGGGAAGTGAAGGTTTTGAAAATGAACTCGCGTCCATCCCAAATTCCAAATGAGAAATAAGATTCAGAAGGCCGGACAGAGAGATTTAGATATTTAGTGTAATTCAAAGCGTGGTAGTTCTTGGGGTGAAGAATGGAGGCACCGACCTCGAATGTCTCGCCGGAAATAGTCACCGTTGCCATGCGTCGTCCGATAGCATCGTGCCGCTTGAATATTCTAATTGTGTCGATTTCGGAGTTTGAATAGCTTCGTAGGAAGTGCGCCACGAAGGAGCCGCTGATTTCGCTGCCGATAATTCAGACAGTTGGAGATGATTCCGTAGAGATGAGTACAAGTGATAAAACGACAACATTAATGGCTGAGCGTAGATTCTTCATCATTTCGTTGCCTACTTGATATGCTATTAATTAATGGAGCTTCTTATAGCTTCTTTGTTTAAGCTTTTGTAATAAGCTCAAAAATATTTTTAGTGAAGTTTGACTAATTAATGGTACAAAATGCCTACTCATCATCCGATGTGTAACATGCACGTAGGTTGACGGTCAGAAGTGTTTATTAGTTAAGGAAATCATGAGTTCAAGCGTTCAGATGAGAAAGTGTAAAGTTCATGTATCGGCTTTTTAAAGCCCTACAAGTTTAAGTGTTCAGGAAGTCATTACGCCTTAATATTATTGTAATGAAAAAGTTGGCTACTAGAGCGAACCAGGTTTGTCAGTCGTGCATGGAATATTTATTAGATAAGAAAAGTGTAGACATATCGTTAGGTGTTTGTTCAATTTTTTTCTTATTATATTTGGTTCTTTTATTTCTTGAAAGGTAACATATTTACCATAATTAATTTTTTCTTTTATGAAAAGAAAAATATAATTCTTCCATATTTGCTAGTCCTTTTTTTTGTAGTAAAAGGTATTTTGACTTCTATAAATTAAGGATCCTTCCTTCTCATTCAATAGCATCCGTAATGTACCTATTTAACCAAAAATAGATTTCTCAGTCAAATTCCATATTTAGAAGAAAATAGTTACTGATAACCAAAATTCATTCCACTTTCTCAATAATCTTAGACGAAATAGAAAAACAATGGAGATGATTAGCAAAGAAAAATAAAGAATGAACTGACAGATACTTCCTAAAATCAAGGCTGAAAACTTGAAAATTAAAGCAAAGAATTTTAGTAATAATCGTAACCTGTCCTTAAAAATGAAATTCTTATCCTTATATAGGAGCATATAATCATACGATTCTCACACTTAATTTGGACTTATAACGGCATTAATTGTATTAATTGCCCATCACCATAGATAACAGTAACTGGTATATTCATGACTAAAGATTTCTTATATCTGCTTCGATTCTCCTTATTTATTCTTGGTGCGTGCTGTCAGACCCGGTTCTTTTCTCTATGTTACCCCATGGGTGTTTCTCCCGTACCATCCTTGCATTCTTAACTCAATTAATTGAGAGTGCCACTTGTCGCTATATCGATGCCCTAGGTGTCATGCCTCATCAGCTTACTGATGTTCCACGTGCCAAGTTCTTTTTTTACCAATACAGATAGTTCCCCCATATTCGGAATATTCTCAACTAAATATTCAAGAAGTGGTAAGTTTTTATGACGGGAATTCGTTGTTGTCGTTTCTCAAGTATCATCATGTCTCGTTCAGAATTGATGCGACGTATGTTACATATATTTAATGCCCATGCCACATGGTTTCCTACAATTGGATCGGTAGTTTCTCAATGCTTTTTAGGATTTTTCCGCGGTTGCATCAGTAACGAAGTGACGGTTCCATTATGATGCTTCATAATGACCAACTTTTAATGACAATCGTATCTTCTTATAAATACGTCATTCTTTTTCTACTTCAGGGAGTCTTCCTTTTTCAATATCCATTACATTACTCCTTCTTTGTATTCCTCCACCCTTTCTTCCTTATTTCCTTGGATAACCATGTCTTCGTCAACGCCAAACCCCCCGCAAAGTTGTGATTGTAGATGAATCTGCTCCTTCTAATGCTCCTACTAGAAGTAGGAGAGGTGGTAGACTTTGTAACCTTGGTTCACTATATAATTGTGGTTCCTCTTCTCATAGTAGTTCCGCTAGGCCATCTTCTTCTAGACCTAGGGATCCCCTCTAACCCTAAGACCTTCTTCTAGGAATAGATATTTAAATGAACTTGTGCGTGAATCTACAGTTACAAAGATGGTTCCTCAAGAATTTTCTTTTGTAACTGACTATGAAACCATGAGAAATCAAGTTTCTTGTATAGCTTTCCTCAACCCTATTGAACTTTAATCGAGTTTCATTACTACCGGCCATCTTTCCTTGGCTCGATGAGAGTGTCACTGGAAACCGAATTTCCCAATTTTAGTCCCTGGTGCCAATCAAAGTATCACCTCTTATCACATCAGTTTCTCTTTTGTTTATTCCTACCCTTTTACTTTAGGGTTCAAACTTCCTATTGATCCAGTAATCATTAAGATTTGTCGTTACTTCAACGTGTGTCTTGCCCAGTTCAGTCCCATTGTGTGGAGGGCTATTGCATATCTTCATTACTTGTTAGATCTGGTTTATATCCCTTTTACCTTTCAGCATTTGCTTCATCATTATTCCCCCAAGTTATTTCAAAGGAGTTTTTTCTCTCGTGGCTATAAGTAAGATATTGTTGGTTAGCCCCGAAGATGACCAAGACTGTGGCTAGTATGCCCGCTTTATTGCTGCCCCCACTAGTGGATTAGTGGGTGAAGAACATATGTCTTTTCCATAAAATTGGAACTTTTCATGTAAGTTTTCTTCTTTTTTTACATGTCTCGAACTATTTCATGTGATCACACACCCCTTTTTCAACAACTATAGAAGTGTTTGATGAGATTCCTGACTTCTGTGCTTGGGTTGAAAATATATTAACTGATGTTCCCATGTACAAAAGATCGTGGAAATTTATTTCTCAAAAGTTTGGCTGGAAAGTGAAAACGCACGGTACTCTTTACCTTTGTTATTATTCTTTTTCTTCTTCTTTTACTCCTTCATATAGAATTCTTTTTATCCACCCTTTCTTCTTTATTAGGGTTTGATATTCGTGGCATTAGTCTCGCATTTGTTCTATCAACCAGGCTTTTTGTGAGTCTTTCCCAAGAACAGATTTTGAGTGCTACTTCCTCCGAAAGGAAAACTTATAAAGCACGTGGTTTTGATGATGAGGAAGAAATATTAGAAGGCTCTTTAGTGAGAAAATTGCGCGTTAAGAGAAACGTGATTTTTGATAATGAAACTCCTGCTTCTTATGACCTTCAATCAAGCCCTATTCCTTTCAGACTCATAAATGAGCCAGAAAGTGCTCTTTTAGTGATTTTCGATGAAGATGTCGCTTTTCCTCCATCTAGTCCTGTTGATAGGTTGTTTGCCCAAGGCTTCGAGAGTGAAGAAGGTTTTGAGACTATTTCTATTGAATTGCCTCTTGCTTCCCTTCCAGTTCCATCTACCATCAACCCCCATATGCCTTTACCTAACGTTATTCTGGTTATTACTCCCATGGCCGCTTCTCATGTAGAAGTCGAACCTTCTAGCAGCTGAAGGGAGATGAAAAGGGTTGTAATTGAGGTCCTTGAAGGTGGGAACTTATGAGAAAATCTGGTCAAGTTGATGTATTGTTGAAGTCATAGCTAGGCCCCGTAGAGAAGAGGAAGTTAGAAATCGATAGCTTGCTGACCTTAATGAATGACATTGTTCATTCTTCTTTGAAGGTATAACATTAATTACACTTCCTTCCTTTCCTTTCTACTTTGCAGATTAACTTGATTGGAACAGAGCTTATGAAAAGAGTTTCTCAGGCTGACCAGCAAATTATTGAATTGCGCACAGGCTGATAACTAGAAAGAGCACTTTGAGGGTCTTTAACTGAAAAAGCATGTTCTTGCAAAAGATAAGAATGCTTTGGAGCAACAACTGAGAATGGTTTCCACCGAGTTAGCGGTTAAAAAAGCTTCTTCCAATCAAGTCGAGAAGAACAAAGACATACTGGAATCCTCTTTGTTGAACAACTTTCCAAGGCTATTGAAGAGATAAGGGGTTTGAAAGAACTCCTCAATCAAAAAGAGGTCTATACGGGTGAATTGGTTCAGAAACTTATCCAAACTCAAGAAGACCTCCGCACCTCTACAAATAAAATTCAGTTCTTGAAAAGTTCTCTCGCCTCTTTGAAGACAGCCTATGAAGCCTCGAAAGTAGAAACAGAAGAGCTGAGACTGATCAGTGGGAGAATGATTATGAGGCTCTCGAAGATAAGTTCTTGAAAACTCGCCTCGAGACTCTAATTGAAGACAACCGGAGGGTTTTGACCTCAATGTTGAGGTTGCTAGGGCTAAAGAATCAATTGATAAAACTCAGCAATGTTAAAGCTTTTCCTCACCTGAAGACGAAGGTTCTAAGGGTGATGGAGATGTTCTTGGTGGGGTTGATGTTAAAGCCTCTTCTTCTCAAGTTAATCCCTCTTCTCCCATTGATGATGCTCCTTACCTTTTTCCTTTCCCCTACTTTTTGTTAGCTTTTATTTGGAACTCCCTTATGTTGTTTTTCCTTAGTTTAACAACTTTTTTTTTGAAAGTTTGATTTTTTCTACCCCTATCTTCTTTTTGGGGTTTAGTGACAAATTAGCCCCTTGCTTTTCAAGGTTAACACATATAACTGACTCGGTTGACTTTGCCTCATATTATGCTCTTTGCCTTTTTTAATGTTCGAGATTTTTCATGCATTTAAAAATGCCTTAACAACCCATGACTTTGATTAACATGGGTTTTTATAAAAAAAAAACAAGGGCCATTTTATGTTAATAACACTGATGAAGACGACGTCTCATCTACATATTAGTGCAAATATATGAAACACGAAGTAGCCATAAATAAAGAAATAACTTGAGGAAGTTTTATGTTTTGAACTTTCAAATAAATTTCGTACATCATTTTCATAATTGTTCATGCAACACTTTCATAACTTCTTTCATCATAGCAGATTTTAAAATCAAGATCGAGTCTATTATCCCGTCACTAAATTTTGGCTTTAACCTAAAGCTCGTAGGAATATGGAATATCTTGCATCCTTTTCGCGAGTTCGCAGTCCTTTGAAAAATACAAGGTTTCTACAAGGTATTCAAGCTGAACTGAACTATGCCTTTTTGGTTCTTTTGCTTCCTTCTATATGCATAGTCGTCGTCCCCCTCCCCCCCCCCCCCCCCTCCCC
>MU671601.1:6752-60351 GCA_026770625.1 Nicotiana glauca | reverse complement strand
AATAAGTTCGAGCCTTACATAGACTATTCTTTTTGGTGATGGAGGTTTACGGGGTTCTTGTCTGTTTTTCATATATAATTGTCTTCCTTTTCACTAAAAAAGTGAGTTAGATAACCTTTCTTTAAAAAATGTTTGACTTCTCCCTATAGTAGTCTATAATCTTGTGTTCTATGGCCATGATCATTATGAAACTCACACCAAAAAATCGGATTCCTTTTGCTTGGATCTGATCTTATTTCATTAAGCCACTACACCTTTTCTCCCGTACCTCTTAAAACTATTACTAACTCAAAGGTGCTGACATTATAGTTGTAATCTCCTATCTTGCGTGTGTATTAGAATAGTTGACTAGTATCCTTTTGTCTTGGTCTCGAGTCGAATCTTGCGTTTTCTTGTTTAGATTGAGAGTCCCACCCAGCATGTCCCATGTAAGGCTCGAACTTATTTTTTTGCCTTTTTTTATTCTGAATGTCTTGATCTTGCTTTTTCATTGGTCCTTGGCTATGCGACTGTATCTTCCTCTATTTGCAACTTTGTACTGTACCTGTGGTATACATCATTCCAAGTTGTTGCAAGAAATTCTCTCAAACTTTCCTTCAGCCTTCTCGTGGCTTTTAAACTTTTCTCGTTGCGAATACCATAGCTGACTAGTTATCAGGTTGTCGAGGTAACATCATCCTCTCCCGCTGTATTTTGTCCACGAATTCCCCGAGTAATTTTCAATTTCATTATTTTACCTTAAAGATATCTTCCATCATCTTTTCAACCTTCTAAGCTCCTAAATGTGCTTTTATATATGAATCTGTAAGCTTAACAAAAGCATCAATAGAGTTTTCAGGTAAAAGAGAATACCATGTAACGTTCCTTTCGTGAGTGTTTCACCAACCTTTTTAACCAAAACCGATTTGATTTCTTGCTTGGTTAAATTTTTGCCTTTCAAGCCAGTTGTGAACGTAGTTATGTGATCTCGAGGGTCAGTTGTTCCATCATATTTTGGAATATAAAGCATTTTAAACTTTTGAGAAATTGGCAAAGGTGTTGCACTTGGCTTTCGGGGTTGTTGAGAATACTTGTCAATATCTACTCCTTTGATCACGGGTGGAACGCCAGGTATTTACTCTATGTGATCGTTTTGTTTCTTCAATTGTTTCTGCAAAGTTAGTACCAAATTTTATAAATTAGAATTATTTGGTGTACCTGACCCTCCATCACGAGATTCCTTAGGAATTCCTCCACTTTCAGAATTATCAAGCCTTGAACGTGGGTTTCCTAAGGTTGTTATATTGACCGGTGCAGGAGTTTGTGGTGCATTGGGCAATCCTCCAACAAAATCTTGTAGAGAACCAATACTCACGTGTTCTGCAATCAAGTGCTTTAGAGCATATTGCTCTATAGTTTGTTCGACCCCTTGTTGATCATCAGCGTGTGATGTAGACCTTTCAGGTGAACATCCACGTGATTGGTGAGGGGGTCCCATTGGAGAAGGGAGAGGGGTTCCTTCTTGTTGGTTCAAATGGTTATTTTCATTAGCAGTTGATATAGTTGGTTATGAAAAAATAGAATTTATAAAGTGAAAAGATTATCAGTTTTCCAGTAACAGAACCAATTTTTTTAACCAAAAATAGATTTCTCGGTCAAAGTCAATATTTAGAAGAAAATAGATTACTGATAACTAAAGTTTACTCCACTTTATCAATAATCTTAGAAGAAATAGAAAAAATAATTGAAATGATTAGCAAAGAAAAATAAGGAATGAACTAATAGTCACTTCCCAAAATCAAGGCTGAAAACTTGAATAAAGCAAGGAATTTTAGTAATAATCGTAACCAGTCCTTACAAATGAAATTCTTATCCTTATATAGGAGAAAATAATGATAACGGTTCTCACACTTAATTTGAACTTATTAAGGACATTAATTGTATTGATTGACCATTACCATAGATAAATGTAACTGCATTTTTATGACTAAAGATTCCTCAGAATTGCTCTGTTTTCCCTTCCTTATTTATTCTTGGTTAGTGTATCTTTCATTTTTTGCAACTTTTATTCATTTCGTTCATATTTCACTTTTGACAACTGTCAGGCCCAATTCTTTTCTCTATGTTACCCCGTGGGTGTTTCTCCAGTACCTTCCTTACATTCTTAACTCAATTAATTGTGAGTGCCACTTGTTGCTATATCGATGCCCCTCATTAGCTTACATTGTTCTACGTGTCATGTCTTTTTTTCACCAATACAGTAGCCGTATGGGATTTGAGAGTCGTGTTTAGGGGAAGAACTTTACGGGACAAGTGTTAAGTTGTCACTTGTATTTGCCTCTTCGTAAGGCTGTTCTCTCGATATTTTGTATTATTTTATATAATGGATTGCTCATCTCCACCATAGACGTAGGTCAATTGACCGAACCACGTTAAATATTTATGTCTCTTTAGCTATATTTTCTCTTTTGTTGTCTGATGTATCATCGTTTAAGGTTTGCTTTACTATCTTCTACATGACACCTGCTTTTTTTATCCTAACAAGTGGTATCAGAGCAAGCTTAAAGTCAGGTTCATCTCGGCGGGTTTAGTTCTAGCTACAATCTATTTGACAATAATCATGATTTTTGACAGAAAAACTTCGCCGCAGTACTACTCACATTGTGAAAAAAACATGATTGTAGAGATTTGGAGATACGATCTATTGAAGGCTATGTGAAGAAGGTGGATCAAAATTACTTGTTTGAAAATTCAGGCCATGGGGGAGAATTGTTAAGTAGTGAGAAGAACCGATGGATCCTATCTGAGGACCTCAAAATAAATCGACCCAGGGCGGCTATGCGTCCTATTAACCTTTGTACAACCTTAGCATTGTCAACAACTATGATGTCTTTGATTTCCTTGATTTTATCGGGGTTGATTTTTATCCCCCGATTAGATACCATAAAGCCGAGGAACTTGCCTGAGCCGACCCCAAATGCATATTTCTCCGTGTTAAGCTTCATGTTATACTTTGTCAGTATGTCGAAGGTTTCCTGTAAATGTTTCAAATGATCCTATGCTCGCATGGACTTATCTAGCATATCATCAATATAAACCTCCATTGATTTACCTATTTGTTCTTCGAACATTCGATTTACTAGGCATTGATAAGTAGTGCCAGTACTTTTTAGTCCAAACGGCATTACATTATAGCAATAGGTGTCGTACTTAATGATGAACAAAGTCTTTTCCTGATCCTCCGGGTTCATCTGTATTTGGTTGTACCCGGAGTAGGCATCAAGAAAACTAAGGATCTCATGGCCAGCCGTGGCATCGACCATGTGATCGATATTCAGCAAAGGAAGGGGATCTTTATGGCATGCCTTGTTTAAACCCTTATAGTTTATGCACATTCTAAGTTTGTTTCCCTTTTTAGGGACTACAACTATGTTTGCTAACCATTCGAGATATTTTACCTCCCAAATAGATCCTATACTGAGTAGTTTTGTTACCTCATCCTTAATGAATGTATGTTTTACCTTGGATTGAGGTCTCCTCTTTTGTTTCACCGGTCGAAACTTCGGGTCCAAGATTAGTCGATGCATAGTGATATACGGTGGGTCCCTATCATATTTAAGTGGGACCAAGCAAAACAATCCATATTATTTAAAAGGAATTGAATGAGTTTTTCCTGAGCTCGGGAGTTAACCTCGTGCCCATGTATACCTTTCGATTGGGCAGGTGCTCGATCAGTATGGCTTATTCCAGCTCTTCAACCGTTGAGTTTGTTTCATTTAAATCATCAGGGATCATGAAGGTTCGAGGTATCATATAATTATTATCCTCAAAGGTTTCCAGTTCCTCCAATCAAACCGAGGCCGGCGACTTTGGTTGCTATTTGACTTCTTGTTTTTCCTTTGACTCTGATCCTTTTGTTGATGATAACACTGATAATTGGTATTACCTCATCAATTACAAATATTTCCTTGGAGGCGGGTTGTTTATCGTACACCACTTTGATTCCTTCTGATGCTGGGAATTTCAAGACGTGGTGAAGCGTCGAGGGCACTACTCTCATATTATGAATCCAATGCCCTCCAAGTAGCATTGTACCTCATATCGCCTTCGATCACATGGAACTTTGTTTCCTGGATAGTCTCGGCCACATTTACTGGTAGAATGATTTCCCTTTTGGTGGTTTCACTTGCCATGTTGAAGTCGTTGAGTACCCAAGCTACAGGCACGATCTGATCTTGGAGGCTGAGTTGCTCTACGACTCTTGATCGAATAATATTTTTCGAGCTGCCTAGATCAATCAACACATGTTTAACTTGAATTTTATTCATAAGGATAGATATTACCAGTGCGTTATTGTGAAATTGTTTGATCCCTTTTGCGTCCTCATCATTGAAAGACAATGTTTCTTCTAGTAAGTAGTCCCGAGTTTGCTTTTCCCTCGTGATCGTCATTTTGGTACGTTTGAATACTATTCCTTGAGGGATATCGATCCTACCAACGATCATATGAATTACGTATTATGGCTCTTCCTTCTCATTCTACCTATTCGAATCTCTATTTTTGAAGGGGTTCTTAGCCCGATCACTTAAAAATTCTCGAAGTTGACCCTCGTTGAATAGATGGGCTATATCCTCCTTAGTTGTCTGCAGTCTCCAATTCTATGACCATGGGTACCATGGTATTTTTATATTTGATTACGGTTCCTTCGAGTTGGATTGGTCTGTAAGGGTCTGGACCATCTAGTATCCTTAATCCGACCGATGGTTCATATAATACCTGATACATCAATGCTGAAGTTGTATTCTAACAATCAAGGTCCTTCCTTGGACCTGGTATCCCTATCGAAACCACTTTTGCTCATAAGACCCCGGGAACTCTGTCCTCAATCATTCCTTCTACCATTCCATGGGGCTGCATCTGGGCCCATTATTTTTCCAATATCCATTGTATGGCTGGTATCTATCTCTATTTGATCGTGGTTCCAGATCGACGTCCCTTTTAACTCTATCCACAGGTCTGCTGGGATAAATCGAACCAATTGGAGTTCCTAGTTGATCATATTCGACCCTAATCTTCGACTGATACCGATTGTGTACATCGGCCCAAGTGACAGCAGTATATTCAATCAAATTTTGCTTCAACTATTGTGAGTTTATGGAGCTCCGAGTGTTGAGACCTTGTGTAAAGGCTTGAACAGCCCAATCATCGATGACCGGAGGCAAATCCATTCTCTCTATTTGGAACCGAGATACGAATTCCCTGAGCATCTCGTTATCCTCCTGTCTTATCTTGAAGAGGCCCGATTTCCTTGTTGCAACTTTAATGGCTCCGGTGTAGGCTTTTACAAAAGAATCTATGAGCATAGCAAATGAATCAATAGAGTTGGGTGGTAAGTTATGATACCATATCATGACACCCTTCGATAAAGTTTCTCCAAATTTCTTCAGTAGGACAGATTTAATTGCATCGTCTTCTAAGTCATTCCCCTTTATTGTGCATGTATAACAACTTCCTATGATGTTTCAAGCTCAATTATGTTGGTGCTCAATTCTAATTTTGGAGTTGCGCACTTGCGCTATCGCAGCTTGTTAAGTCTACAACATTTTGAATATCATTCGAAGGCTAATTCCATCTTCTCCACCACTCTGTGCGTTATGATCGGTTGCTCGGGTATCTCTATGGACACTATTTCCAAGGTCGATGCCCAGATTTGCAGTTAGGGCGACGTGAGAATTGACATCGACGGGTTGCGGTTGCTACTCCCTCGTGAACAGCTTGAGACACTTCAATCTCTGGGGCGGCTACATATTGTTCTCTATGGAAACAGAGGTCGTCATTGGCATGAGTGGGTATTGCTTGTGTGTTAGACATATTGATCCTGAAATCAAAAACACACACAAGAACAAGCGTAAAATAGTGTTTATTACGAGAATTAATACTAGGCAATCAGTATTATCCTTAGCCCCACGGTGGGCACCAAATTGTTTACGCTTAAAATTTGATAACGATTAAACTTATAATGTAGTTTTAAGAACACGTAATTTCACCTAATACCAATTGATAAATGTAAAGAGTAATAATAGAAATTAATAATAATATAAAGCAAACCAGTGTTTGAATGGAATTCAGCCCTCGAGCTAATTTGTGCAAGAACACTTAAAATATAACAAGCTGATGAACAATGAACAAGAATATGAACTATAGAAAAGTCGATATATTGCTTTGATATCTTAGAGTGTGAGGTGCTTATAAAATTATTAGGACCCTCTTTATACAGTAGAGGAATCCTATCTATGGTACAATTATAATTATAGAAGCAAATCCTATGATTAGCCTAAACAACTGCCTTTGATTTGATCCGTTCCGAGATTTCCGCCATAATCTTCGATCCGTCACGGATATCTCGCTTTCAGGTTATAGTGCTTTGCTAGATGTCTACCATGTTTGGTCTTGATCGTTGCCGTCCTTGATCTCGGCAAGCACCTCGATTCTCAAACTCGGTACCTTGTCTTCGCCACTTTGATCTTCTCCACTACGAGGCTGACCTCGATACAACTTCCAAACCACGTTCAAATAGTAAAATCGGATAGGTCTGGTTTTAACCGTATACAAATTCTTCTATTTTTAGTGATTTGTTTAAAAATAAATAAAAAATCTATTGTGTATTTGGTGCAAAAAGTTGCAATATCTCCTCATTCTGTGAAATATTTTACTAATTTCTTATTATTGTTTACATGTTCAATTGAGTGAGACGCGAAAGTGACGCATATTCTTTCTCCTTCTCAGTTTCTACTTTGAATATAATTGTTTGCATATTTTTCCCTTGTACTTTAATATAAACATGGAAATATTAGTTAATGTTATAAAACAATAAAAGAACAAGAGCAATATTGCAGAGAAAGAGAGAGAGAGGGAATTCTTATTGATATGAGATGAATTACAATGGAATAGAACCCTCTATTTATAGGGAGAGAGTGACTTAGCCACCAAGTAATAAACCTTAGAATCTTTCTAAATATAGATATTCACCATAAATAGAACTCTATTTATAACACTCCCCCTGAATGTCTATTCAAAAGATAATGTGCTTTCGTTAAAAACTTAACTAAAATAAAACTCAATGGGAAACAAATTCTAGAAAAGGAAAAAGAGTACACATGTTTAGAAATACGTCTATTGGTTGCCTCGTTAAAAACCTTGCAAGGAAAACCTAGTGGGACAAAACCTTGTGAGGAAAAAAGAGTGCAACGCGCATTAACTCCCCCTGATGAGAGCGTCAATTCACATCCTTGAGTCTTCGCATCCCGATCTTGTACACTAGCTTCTTGAAGGTTGACGTCGATAGAGATTTTGTGAACAAATCAACCATATTATCATTTGAACGAATCTGTTGCACATTAATATCACCATTCTTTTGAAGATCAAGTGTGAAAAATAACTTTGATGAAATGTGCTTTGTCCTATCTCCTTTTATGAATCCTCCCTTCAATTGAGCTATGCATGCTGCATTATCTTCATACAAAATTGTGGGTAACTTATCACATTTCAAACCACATTTGTCTCGAATAAGATGTATTATAGACCACAACCACACATATTCTCGACTTGCTTCATGAATAGCAATTATCTCAGCATGATTAGATGAAGTAGCCAGAATTGATTTCTTAGTCGATCGCCAAGATATGGCAGTGCCTCCATAGGTAAACACATAACCTGTTTGAGATCGAGCCTTGTGTGGATCAGATAAATACCCAGCATCAGCATAACTAACAAGATCAGGACTGCAATTATTGCCATAAAATAAACCCATATCGGTAGTCCCTTTAAGATACCACAATATGTATTTGATCTCATTCCGATATCTCCTTGTGGGAGAAGAGCTATATCTTACTAAGACATTAACTGAAAAAGTTATGTCAGGCCTTGTAGTATTGACAAGATACATTAGTACACCAATTGTACTAAGATATGGTACTTCAGGACCAAGTAGCTCTTCATTCTTTTCTTGAGGTCGGAATAGATCTTTATTCACATCAAGTGACCAAACAACCATCGGAGTATTTAATGGATGTGCTCCTCCCATGTAAAACTGTTTCAGTACCTTTTCTATGTAGGTAGATTGATGAACAAAAATTCTGTTTGCCAAATGTTCAATTTGCAACAAATTTCGATGTTTTTTTTTATAAAAATGCATGGGCAAATGGCACCATTTATATAGCCTTCCTTTAATAAATACTCACTAAGACGATTATACCACATTTGTCCTGATTGCTTTAGACCATACAAAGATCTTTGCAATTTGATTGAAAATATTTTCCGAGACTTTGAATTATTTGCGTAAGGCATTTTGAATCCCTCGGGAATTTTCATGTATATCTCATTATCAAGTGAGCCATAAAGGTAGGCGGTAACCACATCCATTAAATGCATGTCAAGCTTTTCATGGACAGTAAAACTAATGAGATAACGGAACGTTATAACATCCAAACGGGTGAATATGTCTCTTTATAATCGACACCAGGATTTTGTGAAAATCCTTGTGCAACAAGGCGTGCCTTATATCTTTGTACCTTTTTTCTCATTTCTCTTGCATATAAAGACCCATTTATAGCCAACAGGCTTAACACCATTAGGTGTTTGGACTACAGGCTCAAAAACTTCACGTTTTTCAAGTGAATTCAACTCTGATTGGATTGCTTCTTGCCATTTTGGCCAATCAAGTCTTTGTCGACATTCTCCAACAGATTGAGGTTCAATATCCTCACTTTCTTGCATAATGCTATATGCAATATTATATCCAAAGACATAATCCACCACTATATCCACTCGATTCAAATTTGTCTCAATATCGATTGGATTTATTGATGGTTCCTTATTTTCTTGAGTCTCGTGCTCAGTGGATTCCTCATGAATCTCAGAATTTATTAGATCATAGATTTATTCATGAGATTCTTTCGTAGTGTCATTTTGATCATTTGTTTTTCTTTTTCTAGATTTCAATCTTTGGAACCTAATGGTCTACCACGTTTTAGGCATGCTTTTGACTCATTAGCTATGACACTAGAAGATTGTCCGATAGGGACATCAATACGGATTGGAACATTCTCTGCAGGGATATGTGATTTTGTTATCCTTTTCAAATCCGTAAATGAGTCTGGCATTTGATTTGCTATTCTCTGCAAATGGATAATCTTTTGCACCTCTTTTTCACAAATAAAGGCACGTGGATCAAGATGAGATAATGATGGATTTTTCCACAAAATTTCTCATTTGGTTTCACCAACTTCTCCCCCTAATTTTAGAAAAAGTATCTCATCGAATCGACAATCTGCAAATCGTGCAGTAAACAAATCCCCCGTCAATGTTTCGAGGTAGCGAATAATGGAGGGCAATTCAAACCCAACATAGATTCCTAACCTTCTTTGCGGACCTATTTTGGTGTGATATGACGGAGCTACAGGCACATATACTGCACACCCAAAAATTCTTAAATGGAATATATTAGGTTCATGACCCAAAACTAATTGCAACGGAAAATATTTATGATAATTTGTCGGTCTGAGACGAACTAACATTAATGCATGCAAAATAGCGTGACCCCAAACAGAAGTGGGTAACCTTGTTTTCATAAGTAATGGTCTTGTTATCAATTGCAGACATTTAAATAAAGACTCTGCAAGGCCATTTTGAGTGTGAACATGAGCTACAAGATGTTCTACTTTTATCCCAATTGATAAGCAATAATCATTAAATGCTTGGTATGAAAACTAAGCAGCATTATCAAGTCTAATAGACTTAATTGGATTATTGGGGAATTGTGCTCGTAATCGAATTATTTGTGCCATTAATTTTGCAAACGCGAGGTTGCGTGACTACAATAGGCACACATGAGACCATCTAGAAGATGCATCTATTAAGACCATAAAATATCTAAACGGCCCACTAGGTGGGTGAATAGGTCCACAAATGTGCCATTGTATACGTTCCAAAAACGCATGGGACTCAATTCCAACCTTTGTTGGTGATGGTCTAATAATTAACTTGCCTTGATAACAAGAAATGCAAGAAAATTCATCATTTAAAAGAATCTTTAAATTCTTTAATGGATGCCCATTTTTGTTTTCTATAATCCGTCTCATCATAATTGATCCAGGATGTCTCAATCGATCATGCCAAAGTACAAAAGTATTGGAATCAGTAACCTTTTGGTTTACAATAGAATGTGTCTAAATTGCACTAATTCTTGTCCAATACATGCCACAAAATAAAGATGGGAACTTCTCAATAGCCCTTTTCTGGCCAGAGATATTTTTGGTAATAATGAGATATTCAAAATTATTCTCATCTATTATCTTAATATGATATCCATTTTAGCGGATATCTTTAAAACTCAACGAGTTCCTCTTGGACTTGGAGGAGAACATTGCATTCTCTATAATAAGTATTGTTCCCTTGGGCAGAGTTATAGTAGCTCTTCCAGAGCCTTCAATTAAATTACTACTACCATAAATTATAGTAACATCTTCCTTGCACATACTTAAATGAGAGAAATATTTTTTCTCTTTGAATATTGTATGTGTCGTACACGAATCAATTAAACAAATATTTTTATAATTGAACTTTGATCCAAGTTTGCTTTGTGGGATATTCATGTTTGCTTAATCTTCCCAAAAGCTTCTTGAGACGGTAGAGTCTCGAGATGATAACGTGCTATAAAATAATAAAAGAACAAGATCAATATTTCAGAGAAAAAGAGAGAGATGGAATTCTTATTGATATGAGATAAATTACAATGGAATAGAACCATCTATTTATAGGGAGAGGGTGACTTAGCCACAAAGTAATAAACCCTAAAATCTCTCTAAATATAGAGATTCACCGTAAATAAAACTCCATTTATAACAGTTAAAGCTAAGTTGTTCTTTTTTAATAGAACCCTTCATAAACAATAACTTCCCTCGGGTATTATTTACATGAAGAGACCTACCAATAAAGAGTGAGATCAAGTATTTCCATACTAGCTTCCCAACTGAAGTTTCGACAAATTACTCTGTAGCTTTTTATTTTTTGTTATTTTAACAAATTTTGGTGCTCCTCTTTCTCCCGTTAGTTAAAGCAGGCAAGAAACTTCCTAGTCTTTATACAAAGCAAAAGTTGCTTGACCAGTAATTTACTAGATACGTGTATGTACAGAAAAAATCCGTATACAACAAAAGGGCATTCTGAAGATCTGTTATTGTCACTTGTCCACGTGGCCTGGAGCTTTCGTTTTTGACAATAATTTGCTGCTGACTTTCAAAACAAACATGGAAAGTGGAAGGTTCAATGGGACAATCATACGCAACTCCAAAAGCGAATAGGGGCAAGAGCAACAAAAAAGTTGGAAATTTTTTGTACATTGATTATTGTCACGTTCTTATGATCAGAGGGTTACGCGTGTTCTTTCTAAGGCACAGGGCTCGAAGTCACAAGCTAGACTAGAATTTTTTTTTATTTTGTGCCTTGTGTGAGGCTTTTTTTTGACTCACAACTTTATATGTAATATATGAATCCACAAATGTATAAGATAAAAAGAAAGGCTTTAGTTATGTGAGGCACTACCATAAAATCACTCGATTAGACTATCAGAATCAATGATGGTTTCCAATTTAATGTGGCAGACTTAAGTGACCGCATGCATATTTTTCCAATGTGAACAGCAAATTTCAGTGACAACAATCCTCAATCCCAAATAAGTGAGGACTCAACTATATGAATCGTCACAGACCATGTTTCTCTACTTAAACTCCTCTCATGAGCATGCAAATGTAGTCCCAAAAGCACCGCCAGTAAGTCAAAAGGATTTTAGCCTGAAAACAGATGCAGCAATTTCATTTCAAAATTCAAAGCTTGAAATCAGATAGGGAAATCATCACATTCGCAAGATGCATTGAAGAAAAGAGGAAAACTAAGAAAAACAGCACTTGCACCTTTTATTTTAAAAAAAAAAAAAAAAAACAACACTACTTATACTTACTTGAGAGACATTTACACAGTCGAAACATGTAAATGAGCAGGAGACTGGAAGAACCAAAAGTACATCTACTAGATAATGCCGAAATTGAAAGTGTATTATATAATCAAGGTAACTGCTCTTGCTGAAGTAGTTGCGGTGGACATAGCAGTTGCTGCTGCTCCTGCTCCGAGAGTTGTTGCAGGTTATCTGAATGTTGTTGTTGCTGAAGCTGACTATTTGATTGCTCATCCAGCTGCTGTTCGGACTGTTGAGGTGGTTGTTCTAATTGCCACGCCCAAACAATATCCTGTAAACCAGGCCTCAGGCCTTCATTTAAAATTTTCTGATATTCCAATGTATCTCCGTTGGACTTCTTGACCTCCACCAAATAAAAAGCTGGAGTTACCTCAAAGATCTCCGTGTCAATTGATAAAATCCCCTTTCTTCCTTCTTTTGAACCTTCAAACCTTAACAATCCTGCATCCCTTTTGCTGACTTTTAGCTTCAGGCGCTTTGCGACATCTTCCAGCTTGGATATGATGACTGATGCAGGTTTGCAGGATGTGAATCTAGCTTCTTTCTTTAAAGGAGTATCCTCAAATAATCTCGATAAATCAAAGCCCGCGGAAAGGGAAATGATATCAAATGCATTCAAGTTTGACAGCCTGGCCACGTCTTGCTTGCTCTCAGAGGAACCAGCAGCCGACTCTGTACATTCTGAAGCCAGATCCTTCCTTTCAGTGTCTGCTTTGATAGATTTAGAGGCTATTCCCCTCTTGGACCAGGAACTTTCTTTAATTTTGGCAATTGAAATTCTAGTATGTGGATTGGGATCCAACATTCTCACAAGTAGCCGCCGCACTTCAGGGGGGAACCAACTGGGACATTTGAACTCAGATTTGCCAATTTTCCTGTACATCTCCATCAAATTCGAGTCATGAAATGGAAGATAACCAGCCAACAACACATATAGGATCACCCCACATGACCAGATATCAGCTTTTGCCCCATCATACCCTTTTCTATTGATCACCTCAGGAGCAACATAGGCTGGAGTCCCACAGGTAGTGTGGAGGAGTCCATCTTGGCGCTTTGACTCAGCAAGAGCACTTAAACCAAAATCAGAAATTTTCAAGTTTTCATCCTCGTCTAGTAGTAAGTTTTCTGGTTTCAAATCCCGGTGATAGACACCCCTGCTATGGCAGAAATCTACGGCATTTATCAACTGTTGAAAATATTTTCGTGCAACATCCTCTTTAAGCCTTCCTCTGGCCACCTTATTAAAGAGCTCACCTCCTTTAACATATTCCATCACAAAATAAATCTTGCTCTTTGTGGCCATGACTTCATAAAGGTGCACAATATTAGGATGTCGAACTAGTCTCATAACTGATATTTCCCGTTTGACCTGATTCACGAGCCCAACCCTCAAAACTTTTTCCTTATCAATGACTTTGATGGCAACACTCTGCCCACTGCTGATACTCCTACCATAGTAAACCTTAGCAAATGTACCTTGTCCTAGTAATCTCCCCAATTCATATCGCTCCAACAAAATAGTTCCCGTATTGGCCATTCAAAATCTACGAAACCCAGTACTATTATATAAGCTATCCTCACTTGGCTAGTACAATCGTTCACCAGATATGTGCTGCTCAACCATCCTCGCATAAATCATCCATTAGTGTGACAGGCAATATACAAATATTCCACCTAGGTTTCATCTTGGCACAAAAGGTGAAGCTGTGGTCACTGCGCCGAGGCTGAATCTTTTTGGGAATGAAAAAAGACAACTCTGCTAAGCTCAAAACATTATGAAGAATAATTTCGGACTCCCAAACACTCAAACACATCTTTCAGCATATCCTAAAATCCTCTCTTTTGAAGAACCACAAAAATTGCTTAGTAGATGTGCAGGGAACCAAGTAGGTGAACTTCCACAACCCACTTAGAGGGTGAGCGACAAAAATTTACTAAACTCACCAGCAAGTACCTGTGTCAGGTTGGAAGAAATGATTTTTAGTAGCTAAATCATGTTCTACACTTGCAATAGAATAGTATTCCTCAGCAAATGCGCAGCCAAACAAATGATGATTAACCATACATTCACAGCATTTTTCTTAAATCGAATACAATATTTCAGTTTTTCCAAGTTGATGAATTAAACTATCTATAGCTGTTAACAGCTGCTGCAAGGAAGAACTAAAGCAAGGTGCGATGAAACAAGCATGTGTTAGCTCTAAATCTATGTTAGATATATGCAAAAGGTATGAAGAATACTCAAATATCTAAATGAAGCTTGGCAAGGAATTTTGTAAAAGCATTGAACCTTCTAAGGGGAGCCTTGAGCAACAGTCAAATTGTCTCCATGTGACCTATAGGTCACGGGTTTGAACCGTAGAATCAGCCAGATTCTTGCATCACGTAGACTATCTACATTACAACCTAACCCTGCGTGAATAATGCAACGGGCTGCCTTTTTTATTTGTATTGAACCTTCTAGAAATTCAACTGAAGAGGGTGCACTAAGGAAGGAAAACTATGCCATAGAACATTGATGTCTCCTATCACTAAACCAATTTTCTATAATTTTCGGAATTAGCAATTCAAGTTACTTAACCCAAAAAAAAATAAAAATACAGGTACTAAATTAATATCAGAATGGAAATAACAAAGAACAAAAGAAAACCAACAATTTGCTATAGATTCAAGAAAAGCGAACTCATCGATCAAACAGTTTAACAGATTTGGTTCTTCTACACACATATGAAACCAAACTCATCTCTCTGATAAAAGGGTCAAATTCAAACATACTAACTCAGAAAAACTAAGATGAAAAATAGCAAAAGGGGTGTTCGTTTATCTTGTCCAAACGAATTGACGAAACAAGAAATTTAAAAATAATATTTATGTAAGCAAAACCCACTAAGAAAGAAGAAAAAAAAAAGGAATAGTAGTTGTAGAAGGTGAAGTAAAACTACCTTAAAAGAAGAGAAGCCCTAGAGAGCCTTTAGAAATGAGGATGTTCAAGAGTTTTCACCAAATGAAGCAAGGGATGAAATGGGGACAAATACGAGTGGCAACGTTGTATATGATTTGCGTAGGCAACTGTTATAAAACCACGGGGGAGGAATCTTCCACTACGATAATGTCTAGGTGAATATCCTGGTCGAATACTTCTGTGATCCCAAGTTGCGGGGTACCACATGTTAACGTGGTCGGTTGGGTCATTGACGCATGCCCCCCCTTCCCCTCCAACCCTTTTTTAACGAAAGTAAGTGTAAGAGATCGTTGGGACAGAGATATTTTTCCAAAAATGCACTTTTTTTTCAAATCAGCATTTTTTTCATAAAATTTTTAATTTTTACTTGATGATGCATTTTGAAAATTTTCTAAATTTGAAAAACTCTAAGTGGCGTTTGAACATAAGAATTGTAAAATTTCAAAATAGGGTGTGAATAATTTTCAAGTGAAAATGATATTTGAAATTTGGAGTTGTGTTTGGACATAAATATAATTTTGGGTTGTTGAAGTTTTGTGAGTGATTTGAGTAAAAATTTTAAAAACCAACTTTTTGAAGTTTTTCAAGTTTGCGAAAATTTCCAAAATGCATCTTCAGGTAAAAACTGAAATTTTATGAACAAACGCCGATTTTGAAAAAAAGGGAAAAATTTCTTATGTCCAAACGAGCTCTAAAAACCTATTTTTCAAAATTTTCGCTCAAATCACTCACAAAACTTCAAAAACAACCCAAAATAATATTCATGCCCAAACACAACCCAAAATTTCAAATACCTTTTTTCACTTGAAATTTTTTTCACTCTTTTTTGAAATTTTACAATTCTTATATCCAAACGCCCAATAAATAAAAGTAGAAGAATGAAGCGCCTTCAACTTGCAAGTGTGGTTGTAAGTAGTATTTTCTCTATCCTGTGATAACTACGTATAATTTGATAAATATGTCACCATTCAAATCCCATAGAGATCGTGATATTGCCTAGCCCAACCTGCTAGGCAAGCCAACAACAAAAACACAATTCAACTGAAGATTCATCAATAAATAATGAATAAGAATACAAATCTTTATACAAATTATTCGACTAACTGGTATTACAAGTCATGATCAACTAAGATTTAGCGTAATAACATTAGTATGAATAAAAATATATCATCTATTTGAATATGTATAATTAGAAATATAAGTCCCAAACTACAATGAATAAAATGGTAGCTGGCACATGAACATTGGTACATCCTCCATACTAGCCCTTGTCTCCTGCAACAATTCCGCTCTAAAATTTACATGCGAGGTGCAAAAGTGAAGTATAAGTACATCGACCCTATGTAACGAGTAAATATCAAGCCTAATAACGAAGTAGCGGGGAGGTTTTAGTCAAAGATACTTACTTATATAGCCTGTGCAACTCATAAGCATATAAGATAATAATGAAACAACACAAAAAAAAAACAAGAAAACATCAGATATCAATAATAAGATGCACAGTCAAGTGGAAGATAATAAGCAAGCTTTTTATCATAATAAGGCCAAAAGCATACATAAATACACCAAATTCTCATATAATGGAGATATGCATCAAGAAACAATAACTCGAATACCCTTACATGAATGTAGAGTGTCAATGCATGATAAAGATACGATTTTATATTAATTTCCAACTAACATTTATATGAATGCTTCTTTATGAGTATAAAATGTCTATGTATGGTGAAGGTTCAATATTTACATTAATCTGCCACCCTTCAAGTGTCCAACAATTCACTAAGAAATCTCATGCATATGTGTACTACCTGAATGTACATATATAGATTATATGCATGAATGTTTCTACATGAGTCTAGAATGTTGATGCATGCTCAAAACTCAACCATAACCAATATCTCGCATATCTCATGTGCTCCAACATGATCCAGCACATCCCATGTGCTCAAACACGATATGTGTATCACCTGCGCTCACAAGACCAATTTAACAAGGGTAATCAACCGACTCTGAAGGATAGATCCATATTCAAGTGCCACACGACTACCCATCATGCCATAACATATCAATATCATAATAACCGCTAGACATAAACTATTGTGCCATAACAGTATTAATTCACTTATAATGTGCCATAATCATATTAATACAGATCAAGATATCCATCTCTAAAAACATATTCATTTACTCATGACTCAAGAGAAAATAATTAAGCTGCACAAAGACATAATAAATAGAGATGCGGGTGGGTGTATGTTCATGATATGATATAAAGCATGATTATGGCTAAATCAAATATATCAATATCTCAAGAATAATTCATGATTCCCAAATAAGATCATAAGCCTAAATATGATCTCAATCATAAATGAATAAACTCACGTAGTCATACAATCAAAAAAATAATAATTTAAAAAGATCACACAATCAAACAAGGCACAAAAAGCCTAAAACTATATATAACCTCAATGATCGCATATACGTTCATCACCTCGTATATACGTCATCCCTAAATATGTAGACATTAGCATATAAGTCCATTTTAGAAAAATTCCATCAAGTCGAGGTTAAGCAAGATACAACTCGATCCAAAATTCCATCGATGATCGCGAAGGTATCTAACCTCTAAGACTAGGTAAGTCAATCACACAATGATAAAAAATAACGAAATAAGAAGAGTGAGTCAGAACTTGACATAAACAACGATATAAAGTTCTAATAAAGCCAATACAATGGTACATAAGCCAAACTCACAATACCAAGTAGTACAGACGAGTCTAAAAAAGTACAATTTGTTTGAAAGTAATACAAAATAAGGGAAAGAAACTTCAAGGGTCTGCGATGTCCATACATGTCACGACCCAAAATCCTAACCCACAGGTTCATGATGGCGCTTAATACGCTTTCTAGGTAATCCGACACATAACAAAAAATAAGTTAATAAAGTAACTACGTTAACATCAATCTGATATCATAGGATAAAGATAACTCAAAAATATACCATACGAGTCTAAAATCCGACACCGTTGGTCAGCCATCCCAAGATGTGGATTCATGAGTACATGAGCTACTGGATTTTGCTACATATATTAGCTTTAAAATATATAATATTGTCTGGTAATTGCGAATAGTATGCAGTTTTACCTTGGGTAGAATGTCTGGTATCCGCTAAGCACCTCTTCGGACTTCGCTGGTACTAATATTAGAATTTACACAGAAGTACAGAAGTGTAGTATAAGTACAACCGACCAAATGTGCTCTGTAATTGTCAAACCTAACCCTCACGAGGTAGTGACGAGGCTAAGACAAGGCACCTACATATAAACAAGTACAGTTAAGTGACCAGAAATGATGAAGTAACAAGTAAAATAGCAAGTAAGATAACATGAGGACAACATGTGAGAGAATTAACAAGTACATAAATAAAGAGATAGAGAACGAGAAAATAAAGGAATACAATTAGAGAAAACCACAACTTATGCTTCCACAACCTACTCCAAACAACCTTTTCGACGTAACTGAGAATAACATAGCCAGGTCCTCCACTCATATAGTAAGAACACAAAACATAAGGTAACATAATAATAGCACGGAAATACCCATCGTACATGTTCACTCCTACTCGCAAACAAAAAAGCACCTGCCATGTAATATCTCCCATCTCAAAGCACAGAAATACTCGTCCTGCAACATCTCTCAACAAAACACGAAAATACCCGTCGTGCAATATCTCTCAGCCTCACAACACAAAAATACTCATCGTACAATACCTCTCAACCTCATCACAACACGTGAAATCAGTACCAAACAAAATGAGGGACAACAATAACATCAATAAAAATGTTTACGTAGTATGTATCACAGGAGAATAACCTCCAAGTTTGCGATATTAGCCAAACTAACATTTCAAGAATTTCTAACATAGTTTCCATCATAAACAACAAAGAAGATTTCATGATCAATTAAAACTAAGTAACACATGATGCATAAAAACCACACGGCATAGATAATGCTAATATACCCGCATGATCAACCCATGACAACGGACATACACTCATCACCAACATATAAAACACATAGCAATTACATACAATTACATCCTAATTCTCTCAAATCAAAGTTAACTAAGACATTTATCTCTTTTCAACACAATTCAACCCTCTAAAATAGCATTTTCTTTAGAAACCACATCCGATCGACTTAAATCTAGCAAAAAATAACTAGTTATCATCAAACAATGCTATAGGAATTAATTCCAAAAAAAAGGGTCTCAATTTACCCATATCATAAAAAGTCAACAAAAGTCAACCCCAAGCCGACTCGATTAAAATTTGAGTGAAGGAGTAGATCCCGACAATCCATAACACCATGAGTCCAAATATGTGATTAGATTCCAAAAACAAGTCCAAATCGATTGTCAAGTGTCAAATTATAATATTTCAAAATATGGTCAGAACCTCCTCAAAAATTTTCTTTCAAATTCCATGATTTAGATGTAAAAATCCAAGTAAAATCAATATATAATATCAAAATCTTGTTAAAATCTCTTAATATGCCTTGTGTGGAAATCCTCATCAAGAATCACCCCTCTCCAAGTCTAAGGTTCAAAATATGAGAAAAATGGGTCTAAATTTCGAATCTCTTCTAAATAATAAACTGCGGAAGTCGCGATACGACAAGGGGTTCATAATTTTGAGGCTCGCAAATGCAAACTGGATCCCTCCACCTCTAATATTGCAATTACGACCAAGAAGCTCGAAAATGTGACTAAGTGTCTTAAATGCAGACTTCCCTTTGAAATTGCGGATGTTGCATTTGCGAGACCATGAAAAGATGCCTTCGCTACCTAACATCACGAATGTAATCCTCACTCCTGCAAATGCGAGCAGACCCTGTAATTGCGAGATGTCACGACCCTAGTTCACCAACCATGAACATGTCATGACGGCACCTAGTCCCCACGATCAGGCAAGCCTAATATTGCGGAAATATAATAATTACGAAAAAGTAGAGAAAAATTAAATTTAATATCTAAAGGAAACTGTACTGAATGTCGCTCGGCATGGACAACTCAATATCACAATTCTAAAACAATTCCCAAAAGCCGGAAACTCACGGGCAACACAGGCTACATAAGTGTACAGTAAGGCTCCAAAACTCCAGAATATCTAAAAACCGGAAGAAAGATAACTAAGTACTATAGATAGAGTAAAAGGGAGACTCATCGGTCTGCGGACGCAATAGATCTACCTCGAAGTCTCTGTAGTCCTCCTGCCTCATTGATAGTGCGCCTGAGTAGAGGTACCTGGATGATCTGCACATGGAAAACATGCGCAGGAAGGGGCATGAGTACACCACAACGGTACTCAGTAAGTGCCAAGCCTAACCTCGGTTGGGTAGTGACGAGGAAGGTCAGGGCCCTACTGAGTCAAAATATAACAATAACAATAATTAACAGTATAAAAATCTAACAGAAATAATAAATACAGCAGTGTAATAAGACAGGTCAACGAGGCAATAACAACTACAAAGATAGAGTAAAACACAGAGTAAACACAGCTCAATGTCAAGATACCAATGAGGGTCTCCCAGGATACCGTCCTGTAGCCCTTTCCTCAACTGTCCAGTGGATCTCCCGGGATACCGTCCCGTAGTCCAACTCATGTACCAAAAATGAATGATCTCCCTGGATACTGTCCCATAGTCCCAAAGTAAAAGTGCAGGAGGATCTCCCGGGAATCGAATCCGTAGTCCCAAAGTAAACAGACAAGGGGGGAGCTACCGGAATCCCACATCCGTAGTCCTAATGTAAATGCACAACCACATCCAGAAATAACCAAGAAATAAAGTACGAAAGAAAAACAACAGATAGAACTAGCCTAACATGCTTCACGTAGTGCAGTCAAAAGAATTTAAGCAATTAGACAGCCAAATCAGTTAAGCATGCTTTTCCTAATCTAGCATAAGTCATAACTTCAAATAGAGTAAAGCAAATAAGAATAAGAACTAAATTTCCATAGCTTAAGTAAAAGTCGAGATTTCATCAATCGGCTCAAGTACGCGCTCGTCACCTCACGCACAAGGCACTCAAATATCAAGTAAAATCCTAAGGGGAAAGGTCCCCCACACAAGGTTAGACAAGCCACTTACCTCGAACCGGCTCAATATCAATAGAAACCATGCCTTTGTCACGAGTATCCAACTCCAAATGGCCCAAATCTATTCAATTCAATTACTTATCGTAAATAATATTGCAAACAACTGATTCCACTATAAAAATTAAAGCTAGGGCACGAAAATAGGTAAAATAACCAAAATGTCCCTCAATCCAACGTCTCGGAATCGAATAATTTTCACATTTTCAGAACTCTCGTACTCTCATGAGTCTAACCATATAAAAGTCTCCCAAATCGGAGGTCAAATGCCCACTCAAAACCCAATAGTTTCGCCAATGAAGTTTTACCCCAAATTACCCAATTTTGATCTTAAATTCGAATTCCAATGATGTATTTAGCTATATAATGATGTAATATACTGAAAAGGGATCAAAGAAACGTTACCCAATGATTTTCTCTTCAAAACCCACTTAAAATCGTCTTCTCCCGAGCTCTCAATCGATTTTTTTCAAACTTATGAAATTTAACCCTCGAAATTGCTATTTCTGAACAGTCATTTTCGCTTCTGCGGACAAGGGACCGCTTCTGCGGTCCCGCTTATGCGGAAGACCATCCGCTTCTGCGGTTTTCACTTAAGGGCCAGATTCCGCTTCCGCGGTACCGCGTATGCTGAAAATCAACCACTTCTGGGGTTCCTGAGGGAGAAGACCAATCTCGCTTCTGCGATGAGGAAGCCGCTTCTGCGGTTCCCAAGCTGCAGAAGCGAAAATACCAGAAGGAACAAAATACCAGCTGCTGCAAAACTTAGAAACTTTCTCCGTTAACCACCTGAAATCATCCCGAGGCCCCCGGGACCTCAACCAAAAACACCAATACCACCTAATACCTTATTCGAACTTGTACCAATCCTTAAAACACCTAAAACGACACCGGAAACCCGATTAAATCAAAGATTCAAGCCTAAGAACTTCAGTTTTCCTCCAAATACGCTTTCGATCAAAACCTAACTAAAACACGTCCGAATGACCTGAAATTTTGCGCACACGTCCCAAATGACATGACGGAGCTACTGCAACTTCCGGAATTCCATTCTGGCCCTCGGATCAAAAACTCACTATCGGACCGGAAACTTCAAAAATACAAACTTCGGCATTTTATAGCCTGTTTGGCCAAGCTGGAGAATTCAGCTTATTTTGAGAAGTGCTTTTTTTAAAAGTGCTTTTGAAAAAGTAATTTTGAAGAGAAGCAGTTTGTGTTTGGCTAATCAGTCTGAAAAGCACTTTTGAAAAATAATTTGTGTTTGGCCAAGCTTTTCAGAAAGTGCTTTTAAGTGTCAAATTACGAATAAGGACATGAATAGATTTACTTAATAATTAATATTATAAGTAGGTAAATAATTTCAAAATTTTGCTATTATATGCGTTAATTAAAAAAATCATTTTATTCAAGTAAAATATGAAAATAAAATTAAAAAGTACTTAATTCTTTTAATATAAGTTAAATATATTAAAATTCCCTCAACAAATATAAAAAGCATTCACCTCTAAAGTCACTATATATTAGAAAGTTTATTTTTTAAATTAATATCCTAAATATTAGGTTTAAGGGTTATTTTGGTATATACTATAGTTTGTTAGGGGTATTTTAGGTAAGAAAAAAAGTCAAAACTGCTTCTGCTTCTGCTTTTGGAAAGAAGCTACTTTTTTCTGCTTTTCTGAAACTGCTTATGCTGCTTCCCAAAAGCACTTTTTTTCCCAAATAAGCTTGGCCAAACACCTCAAGCTAGGAAAAAAAATGCTTTTGAGAAAAAAAGCACTTCTGGACTCCCGAGAAGCTTGGCCAAACAGGCTATTAAGCCTAAATGAGCTACGGACCTCCAAAATATATTCCGAACACACTCCCAACCCCGAAATCACCTAACGGAGCTAACGGAACCATCAAATTTCCATTCCAAGGTCGTCTTCACGTTGTTCCAGTTACGGACCAATTTTCAACTCTTTAGCTCTCATTTAGAGACTAAGTGTCCCAAAACACTCCGAATCCTAACACCTAACGTCCCGGCAAACCCAAATAGCAGAAATGAACTTAGGGGAAGCAGTTAATGGGGGAACGGGGCATAAATTCCAAAAATGACCGGCCGGGCCATTACATCCTCCTACACTTAAATATTCGTTCGTCCTCGAACAAGCATAGAGAACATACCTGAAGTAGTGAAAAGATGAGGGTACTGGCTGCGCATATCCTGCTCGGTCTCCCAAGTCGCCTCCTCGGCCGGCTAACCCCACCACTGAACCTTTACTGAAGCTATGTTCTTTGACCTCAACTTCCTGATCTGCCTGTCCAAAATTGCCACTGGCTCTTCAACATAGGATAGATCCTTGTCCAACTTGACTGAACTGAAATACAACACGTGCGACAGATCACCGTGATACCTCCGAAACATCGAAACATGAAATACTAGATGAACTCCGGCCAAGCTAGGAGGTAAGGCAAGCTCATAAGCAACCTCCCCAACTCGCCTCAAGATCTCAAAAGGGCCAATAAATCTCGGACTCAGCTTTCCTTTCTTCCCAAACCTCATGACGCCTTCCATAGGCGAGACCCGAAGCAGAACCCGCTCACCAACCATATATGAAACATCACGAACCTTCCTGTCCGTATAACTCTTCTATCTGGACTGGGTTGTACGGAGTCTATCCTGAATCACCTTAACCTTCTCCAATGCATCCTGAACCATCTCTGTGCCCAATAGCCTGGCCTCTCCCTGCTCAAACGAACCTACCGAAGATCTACACCTCCTACCATATAAAGCCTCGCACGGCGCCATCTGAATGCTGGACCGATAACTATTGTTATAAGCAAACTCCGCCAATGGCAAGAAATGATCCCAAGACCCTCCAAAATCAATCACACACGCATGAAGCAGATCCTCAAGAATCTGAATAGTGCGCTCGGACTATCCGTCCGTCTGGGGGTGAAATGTTATGCTCAACTCCACCCGAGTGCCTAACTCCTGTTGCACGGCTCTCCAGAACCGCGATGTAAACTGAGTACCTATGTCTAAAATGATAGAAACTGGAATACCATGCAAACGGACGATCTCCCTGATATAAATCTCCGCCAGCCGCTCCGACGAATAAGTGGTACACACAGGAATGAAATGAGCGGACTTGTTTAGCTGATCCACAATGACCCAAATGGAATCAAACTTCTTCAAGGTCCGTGGGAGTCCAGATACAAAGTCCATGGTGATACGCTCCCATTTCCACTCCGGGATCTCTATCTGCTGAAGCAACCCACCCGGACGCTGGTGCTCATACTTCACCTGCTGGCAGTTGAGGCATCTAGACACATAATCAACTATATCATTCTTCATCCGCCTCCACCAATAGTGCTGCCTCAAGTCCTGATACATCTTCGCAGCACCCGTGTGGATGGAATACCGCGGACTATAGGCCTCTGCTAGGATCAGCTCTCGAAGACCATCAACATTGGGCACACAAATCCGGCCTTGCATCCTCAATACCCCATCATCCCCGATGGTCACATTTCTGGCATCCCCACGCTGGACCCTGTCCTGAAGGAAAAGCAAATGAGGGTCATCATACTGCCGCTCCCTGATATGATCAAATAAGGAAGACCGAGAAATTACACAGGCTAGAACCCGACTGGGCTCCGAAAGGTCCAATCTCACGAACTGACTGGCTAAGGCCTGAACATCCATCGTCGTAGGTCTCTCTGAAGCTGGTAAATATGCCAAACTCCCCAAACTCTCCGCCCAACGACTCAAGGCATCGGCTACCACATTGGCCTTTCCCGGGTGATAAAGAATAGTAATATCATAGTCCTTTAACAACTCTAACAATCTCCTCTGACGCATTTTCAGGTCCTTCTGCTTAAGCAAGTATTGCAAACTTCGATGGTCAGTATAGATCTCAAAGGCACCCCGTACAAATAATGACGCCAGATCTTCAAGGCATGAACAATAGCAGCTAACTCATGGTCGTGGACAAGGTAATTCTTTTCATGTATCTTTAACTGTCTAGATGCGTAGGCAATCACCCTACCGTCTTGCATCAACACCGTTCCAAGTCCGACCCGTGAGGCATCACAATAAACTGTATAAGACCTCGAACCGATAGGCAACATCAAGATTGGGGCTGAAGTTAAAGCTGTCTTGAGCTTTTGGAAGCTCGCCTCACACTCCTCTGTCCACTGAAATGGGGTACCCTTTTGGGTCAATCTAGTCATAGGGGCCACAATCGATGAAAACCCCTCCACAAAGCTATGGTAATAACCTGCCAAGCCAAGGAAACTGCGAATCTCTGTAGCTGAGGATGGCCTGGGAAAACTCTGCATGGCCTCCACCTTCGTCGGATCCACCCAAATGCCCTCACTCGATACCACGTGGCCTAGGAATGCCACGGAACTCAACCAGAACTCACATTTTGAGAACTTTGCATATAATTTCTTCTCTCTTAAGGTCAGAAGCACTGTCCTCAGGTGCTGCTCATGATCTTCCCGACTCCGGGAATATACCAGAATATCATCAATAAAAACAATAACGAAGGAGTCAAGATATGGTTTGAATACATTGTGCATCAAATGCATAAAAGCTGTTGGGGCATTAGTCAGACCAAATAACATAACAAGGAACTCGTAATGACCATACCGAGTCCTTAAGGCTGTCTTCGGGATATCTGGCTCCCGAATCTTCAATTGATGGTAACGTAAGCGCAAGTCAATCTTGGAAAACACCTGTGCGCCCTGAAGCTGGTCAAACAAATCATCAATACGAGGCAAAGGATAACGGTTCTTCATGGTAACCTTGTTCAACTGGCGATAATCAATGCACATGCGCATAGAACCATCCTTCTTCTTCACAAACAAGACAGGAGCACCCCGCGGTGAAACAAGACAGGAGCACCCCACGGTGAATCTGCTGGTGGTACCTCAACGGCAGCTCGTGCAGGTGCTCCGGCTGCACCGCGTGCATGTCCTCAGCCTTTACCCAGGACCCGGCCTCTGACGGTGGCAGCAAGGGGCACGGGTGCCTGGTCATCTCGTATAGCACGGTGATAGCAAGGGGCATGGGTGCCTGGTCATCTCGTGTAGCACGTGTCCTCACCATCTGTGAGAGAATAGAAGACAAAATTTTAGAATTGATGTCAAAATATCGCACGACAAGGAATTCAAATGAAATGAAGATTTTTCCTAAACAATTACATAACCTCTCGTAGATAAATACAGACGTCTCCGTACCGATCAGCGAGACTCTAATAAACCGGCCTGTGTTCCGTGACTCCTATGAACCTAGAGCTCTGATACCAACTTCGACCCTAGTTCACCAACCGTGAACATGTCATGATAGCACCTGGTCCCCACGACCAGGTAAGCCTAATATTTCGGAAATATAATAATTACGGGAAAGTACAGAAAAATCAAATTTAAAATCTAAAGGAACCTGTACTGAATGCCGCTCGGCATGGACAACTGAATATCACAATTCTAAAACAATTCCCAAAACCCGGAAACTCACGGGCAGCACACACTACAGAAGTGTATAGTAAGGCTCCGAAACTCCAGAATATCTAACAACCGGAAGAAAGAAAACTAAGTACTATAGATAGAGTAAGAGGGAGACTCGTCGGTTTGCAGACGCAACAGATCTACCTCGAAGTCTTTGTAGTCCTCCTGCCTTACTGATAGTGCGCCTGAGTAGAGGTACCTGGATGATCTGCACATGGAAAATATGCGCAGGAAGGGGCATGAGTACACCACAGCGGTACTCAGTAAGTGCCAAGCCTAACCTCGGTTGGGTAGTGACGAGGAAGGTCAGGGCCCTACTGAGTCAAAATATAACAATAACAATAATTAACAGTATAAAAATCTGACAGAAATAATAAATACATCATGTAATAAGGCAGGTCAATGAGGCAATAACAACTACAAAGATAGAGTAAAACACAGAGTAAACACAGCTCAATGACAAGATACAAATGAGGGTCTCCCAGGATACCGTCCTGTAGCCCTTTCCTTAACTGTCCAGTGGATCTCCCGGGATACCGTCCCGTAGTCCAACTCATGTACCAAGAATGAAGGATCTCCGGGGATACCGTCCCGTAGTCCCAAAGTAAAAGTGCAGGGGGATCTCCCGAAAATCGAACCCGTAGTCCCAAAGTAAACAGACAAGGGGGGAGCTACCAGAATCCCACATCCGTAGTCCCAATGTAAATGCGCAACCACAGCCAGAAACAACCAAGAAATGAAGTACGAAAGACAAACAACAGATAGAACTAGCCTAGCATACTTCATGTAGTGCAGTCAAAACAACTTAAGCAATTAGACAGTCAAATCAACTAAGCATGCTTTCCCTAATCTAGCATAAGTCATAACTTCAAATAGAGTAAAGCAAATAAGAATAAGAACTAAATTTCCATAGCTTAAGTAAAAACTGCGATTTCATCAATCGACTCAAGTACGCTCTCGTCACCTCACGCACAAGGCGCTCAAATATCAAGTAAAATCCTAAGGGGAAAGGTCGCCCACATAAGGTTAGACAAGCCACTTACCTCGAACTGACTCAATATCAATAGAAACCACGCCTTTGCCACGAGTATCCGACTCCAAATGGCCCAAATCTATTCAATTCAATTACATATCATAAATAATATTGCAAACAACTGATTCCACTATAAAAATTAAAGCTAGGGCTTGAAAATAGGTAAAATGACCAAAACGCCCCTCAATCCAACGTCTCAAAATTGAATAATTTTCACATTTTCAGAACCCTCGTACTCTCACGAGTCTAACCATATAAAAATCTCCCAAATCGGAGGTCAAGGGCCCACTCAAAACCCAATAGTTTAGCCAATGAAGTTTTACCCTAAATTACCCAATTTTGATCTTAAATTCGAATTCCAATGATGTATTTAACTATATAATGATGTAATATAATGAAAAGGGATCACTAAAATGTTACCCAATAATTTTCTCTTCAAAACCCACTCAAATCGCCTTCTCCCGAGCTCTCAATTAATTTTTTTCAAACTTATAAAATTAAACCCTCGAAATTGCTATTTTTGAAAAGTCATTTCCACTTCTACGGACAAGGGATCGCTTATGCGGAAGAACAACCACTTCTGTGGTTTTCACTTAAGGTCCAGATTCCGCTTCTGCGGAGAAATAACCATTTTTACGGTACCGCGTATGCGGAAAATCAACCGCTTCTGGGGTTCCTGAGGGGGAAGACCAATCTCGCTTCTGCTATGAGGAAGCCGCTTCTGCGTCTCCGCTTCTACGGTTCCCAAGCCGCAGAAGCAAAAATACCAGAAGGAACAAAATACCAGCTACTGCAAAACTTAGAAACTTCCTCCGTTAACCACCCGAAATCATTCCGAGGCCCCCGGGACCTTAACCAAAACCACCAATACCACCTAATACCTTATTCGAACTTGTACCAAATAATACCGGAAACCCGATTAAATCAAAAATTCAAGCCTAAGAACTTCAATTTTCCTCCAAATACGCTTTCGATCAAAACCTAACCAAAACACGTCCGAATGACCTGAAATTTTGCGCACACGTCCCAAATGATATGATGGAGCTACTGCAACTTCCAGAATTCCATTCCGGCCCTCGGATAAAAAACTCACTATCGGACATTTTAAGCCTAAATGAGCTATGGACCTCCGAAATATATTCCGAACATGCTCCCAACCCTGAAATCACCTAACGGAGCTAACAAAACCATTGGATTTCCATTCCGAGGTCGTCTTCACGATGTTCCGCTTATGGAATATTTTTCAACTCTTTAGCTCTCATTTAGGGACTAAGTGTCCCAAAACACTCCGAATCCTAATACCGAACGTCCCAGCAAACCAAAGTAGCATAAATGAACTTAGGGGAAGCAGTTAATGGGGGAACGAAGCGTAAATTCCAAAAACGACCGGTCGGGTCGTTACACGAGATCTCCAGCACCAACACAAATTTGAACTTCTCCAAAATAATCCATAACTAATACGAAACTAACTCGAGCCCTACATAAATATCCACACAAGTATATAAACCCCATACGAACTTGCTCGCCAGCTCAAAACATCAAAATAATATCCGTAACCACAAATCGAACACTGAAACGCATCATGCAAACCTTAAAATTCAAGAACATCAATATCCACAACCAAACGTCTGATTCATATAAAACCAACTTGGAATGAGACCAAACTCTGCAAAAAAGTTTCAAATGACAAAAAAGGGCCTATTCTAAGTCCTGAAACAACAATCTGAATCTGGAATATGCATGAGTCCAAAGTTACCATAAGAACCTATTAAAACCATCAAAATACATATCCGAGGCCGTTAACACAAAAGTGAAATCTTAGTAAACTCTTACAACTTCTTTCAACAATGGATCTAAGTATTCCAATTCATTCCACAACTTTTTCGGAACCAAACCAACCATTCTCGTAAGTCTAAAATGACAACCAAGTACACAGAAAATATCAAATGGGGAAACGGGGCTCAAATACACCAAACGACCGGCCAATCGTTATATTCTCCCCCTCTTGAACAAACATTCATCCTCGAACGAGTTTAGAGAAGTTACACCCCTTACTTTCATTTTAGAATGTGTTTTAAGTATATCAATAATATTCGGAGACTTCAAAGACGTTTACGAAGATAATAATGGGATAAAATATGTGTTAAGGAAGTATCGTGAGGGTTGGAGGCTAAACGAATCAAAGAATTATAACCCGTAGTTTTGGGGTAAAATTAGGAGTACTTAATATTCTAAGGAGGTCATATTTTAAGTTATTTGAATCATTTAATATTTTTATGTTAAGTTTTGAAGTTAAGCAAGTTATAAAATAAAAGTCGGCAAAAGTTATTATAAGTTACGTTCTTATTTTTATTGAAATTTGGGTCTAATGTGACAAAGATTTTCTTCCAATATACATAGAATTAGGAGTGGTCCATATCTAGTTTACAACATATTAAATGGTTAGTCGATATGACATCAGAGTGGAGAGATATTTGTATTTTAGCGAGACTTCACAGGTAACACCTTTTTGGGTCCGACTTGGGCAGTGGCCGACTTAAGGGTCTTTTAATTATGTTTTTGGGTTGAAATTTGGTAGTTATTCGACCATACTTCTCCCCACACTATCTTAAGGTTACCTAACAGTTCCACAAGGTGTTGAAGGCGAATCCAAGTGGTTACATCTAATGTTGGCCATCAAAACTTAGTTCTAGTGAAGAATAATACCTCTTTGAGTCTGTGTTCTCATTGAGGATTGTTGTGAGCTGTATTTGGATGAAATTTCAAGTGGTTGCTATTGGGTTACGTATGTATAATTATCTACTACCTATGATTGATGTTGTTTGTATGTTCGTTGCATTATTTGAGCAAGATACTATAAGAGGATACTTGAAATAATTTGAGACGTTATTGTTCTTAATGGACTGTTTTGGAAGGGTTGCTTCCATGAACTTTAAATGGTTGGAAAACTTGGAAAATAATTATCATATTTTACTTTAAGTGGTTTCTCAAATTAAACTCATTACCTTATTTGATGTTTTACTTATGTGAAATTGTTATCACGCCTTACTTTAACAAATTATATATTTAGTTCGTTAACTTATCTGATATTTTCTTAATTTATAGAGGCTATTTTACTTTACCTTATTGGTTTCTAAACTAAACTTAATTGATAATCTATTTTAGTATTGTATAAATTTTACTTTATTTTACTTTATTTATTTTCTAAAATAAACTCATTATCTCATTTGACGACTTACTTTATTCAAGATTGTTATTATACCTTATTGTACTTAAATAAACCTCTCGAATATTTTATTTGGCATTTGACATGGATACAATGTACATGATAGAATATGGACTTTGTTGTGAGAAGGTGATTGATAATATGGGCAATAGGTGGCATGCGTGTAAAATTTGAAATTGTGGCTTATAATTTGTGGTTACGAGGTGTGGTGTCTCGGGGTTAATTCGTGTTATAAGCATGAGTTGGGAACGATTTGATTACTTGAATTGTCATTTGTTTTCCTTAATTGAGTTCATTCATATTTCATATGTGCTCTGATTATGTTGCTTCTTTATTACCCATTTACTGCTTGTTTCCATTTGTGTTTCTATTATTCCGTGGTTGGTTTATATTAATAATCTTTCCGATGTTAGCTTTACATAGATGCTCTTTCTATTACCAGCTTTATATTAATATCTTGCATAGTTTTTATGTCTAGTAAGTGTAACAACTTACCTCGTCACTAGTCCAGCGAGGTTATTCTTGATACTTACTAGGTATCGATGTGTTGTAGTCATGCTATGCTTCTACATATTTTTGTGCAGATCCAGATACTTTGGATCGTGTTGGTTTTTGGAGTTGTGTTTGTGCGGGTGGAGACTTCAAGGTATACCTGCTTGACATTCGCAGGATTGGTGTCACCTTCGGATATTATATTTACTACTGTTTATCTTCATTTCAAAATAGTATTGTATTTAGAAATTTTATTGTATATCAATAGAGCTTATGACTCTGTACTACTAGTTCTAGGGATTGTATAACTATTGTTTAGCTTTAGTTACATGATTTTATTTATCAGTTTAATTTTTTATATAGTTGAATTTGTTATTTCTGTTAGAACTCTTCATGTATTAGACTTACCTAGTCTTAGAGATTAGGTGGCATCACGACATTCTATGGTGGGAATTTGGGGTCATGACAAGAAACAACAACATGCAAACCCATTCATTTCTCTAACAAGTCCTTCATGCATAAATCAATCTCCGGATGACTCGAATCTAGCCAAAAAAGCCATAGGAAATGATTCTAAATAGTAAATCTAAGATCCTGAATCAATTGTGCAAAGTCAGCCCCACGATCGCGCCCCAAGACCTGACCAAACTCAGAAATACTAAATATCCATTTCGATATACGAGTCCAAATATATGTTTCATCCAATTCCATCCTCAAATAGATCCTAAAATCATAAAATCTCGTTCTCCAAAATCATATTCCAAAATCCCTAAATCCCACATTTGATTCATATAAATTAGGTGTAACAATCTATGTGTAATCCATATCAAACACCAAAATTAAGTAAGGATTACTTACCCCTTCAATTATAGTGAATATTCTTTCAAAAATCACCTCTAGCCGAGATCCATAACTCCAAATAATGAAAAATGGCTAAACTCTCAAAATATTATAGACTTCCTAGCGATTATACATTTGCGGTCAACAATGTAGCACCTACGATATTGCATTTGCAGAACATCCATTTCAGATTTGGAATCCACTTATCACCCCAACCAGCCGCTTATGCGAACATTGATGAGTGGTTATTTTACCACTCATTCTAGTCGCTTTTCTTTAGTTTTTATGTCCTTTAATTATAATATGAGGGCGTTTATGGTGTGTATTATTAGATTTTCAAGTAAATAATTCCATGAAAAGAGTTGAATTTAATTGAAGTAGAATTGATTCCATGAAAAGAGTTGAAACAATGCAAAATTCTTTAGTGATTCCGCATCTATGGAAGACTGGTCGCAGAAGCGACCTCGCATCTGTGAGGAAATGATCCGCATCTGCAGATTTGAGCTACCTTGCCTGGGATCGCATCTGTGAGACAAGAACCTCTTCTGCGGTTGCGCATCTGTGGTTGAGAGTCCGCATATGCAGAGACAGAATGTTTCTTCATTTTTCGCATATACGATAGTCGATCGGCGTCTGTGGAGCCGCACCTGCCAGGATTCTTCCGCAGGTGCGGTCAACGGGCTTCAGACCTGGGCATGAATGACATTTCATATTTTCTCAACTCCAAACCCACAAATACACGACCTAGCCTATCAGAAACACATCTTTGGAAAATCTTTGGACATTTTTGGGCAGTCTTTGACCTATTTTGAGATAAGAACACAAATTTTGGAGCTAGGGTTCTTACACACACACTTGGGTCTAGAAGATTTGAAGCTTTTGGTTCAGAATTTCATACTCATTTATGCTCATTTTTTTATTTTCTTGCTTTGTATTGTATATCTAAGTATGTAGTATTTATTCCAACACTTGAATATTGTTTATGGAATTTAAAGTGTGGATCAAATATCTTGTTGTGCTTATGTATTGAACGATTTTTATCTTTTATAAAGTGAGTTATTGTTTCATTAATTATTCTTGTTCTTTAATATTTCCAAAATGGATTAGCAAACCCTAGGACTCGCCCATTAACTTTGAATTAATTTTAGGAAAGATTATTTGGGGTTGGAAAAGATTAATTAACAAGAACTTGAGGCTTTAACCCTCATTTTATAGATTATACCTAGGGATAGGATTGAACTAATTGTAGTCATATTCGGGTGTACTTAATCTCTTAATTGTCTTAGGGATAATTCAATTAGGAAGTCTTGTTAGTCTATAGAAAAATCTAATATAGAATTATTACTCGAGGTTAGTTAACATAAACTCGCTCATATTTGTTAAATCGTGAAATATATTGGATCGTTACTTGAGTGTAATTTCCCGTATATCCATACTTGTAGCCATTGATCATTTTACTTGCTTTCTAGGTTAGTTTACATTCAATACAATTCTAAGTGTTTGGCATTGCATAACAAGTGATAATTCTCTTACATTCCTAATCGCTTACATATTATTCTCTGTGGGATTCGATCCCGACTCATAGTTAGGTAAATTATATTGCATGCAGCCATGTCTATTTACTTTTAGCAGTGGATTTGGACGTCATCAAAATTGGCGTCGTTGTCGGGGAATAATTTGGTGTAATTTTGGTTGTTTGAGAAATAAGCGTAAGTGCTTTGGTCCAAACTTGTGAAAAATTATGTAATTATCTTTCTTACCTTGGTCTATTTTTGTTGTTTGTTTCTTGTTTATTCTCTTAGTTTTTGAAAAATGACATTATATAATAAAAATTGGTCGGATGGTAGTTGTTCATACTTTGATGACCCTTGTTCTTATTGTGTATGACCACACTCATGATAAAATTATTTAAATTCTACCGGGGGCGGATTGTGCGCACAATCTCAAACTCATGAGTGGAGTATTTGTGATAAGCTTGATCGTCAAAATGGTCATTGGAAGTATTGTGCTTATTTGTCCTTCCCTTCACCGAGCCCACGCTATGATGATTCTACTTTTTGTGGTGAAATTTATAGGGATATGAAGGTGGAAGAAATTGAGCATGGTCAAAATGGAGAGTTCAAGCTCATGTTATAATAACTACTTAAAGGAGGAAACAAAGAGCAAAGTTCCTTGGAGGAGCTTTTGGAAAATAGTCTCCAAAATGACTTGGTGCTTGAAAGGCTGCACTCACAAATGGGAGAAATGCTTGAAGCTTTAGAAGTACAAAAAGCCTCGGAAGTTAATGATAGCCAAGAATCTTCCTTGGAGATTGAAGGCGAAAATCCTTCTTTGGAATTTGATCAAAATGAAGAAGAACTCTCAAATGCTCAAAATGAGAAAATGATGCTCATGTTGGATGCCATTATTGAAAATGAGGAGAAGCACAACTTTGCACTCGAGGACTTGAAGCGAGTCTTGACTCAAAATGATGAGGATATCCGCACTTTGGAAGATCAAATAAAAATATTGGTTGGGGATCACTATGCCCACCAACTTGAAAGTATGGAAAGAGGTCAAGAAGAGTCCAACTCCGAGGAAGAAAGTGAGCTTTACTTTGAGGAATCAAGAATTGAGCATCCGCCAACTAACTTCATGCTTGTTAGTGATGCCAAGAAAAATATGGAATTAGAGTCAACCAGTGTAAATAAAATTTTTGTTGAGATTGACTCTAGTCCGGGGGTAAAAGAGGATGACAAAATCTGGGAAGAACTGCAATTTGGAGGTTTGATGTCACATTTCAAGCATTTTTCAACATTGGATTTGTGTGGTGATATGGGAATTGAACTACACGAGTCAATGGGGGATTGCGATGAGGAAAGGCAAAGGCCATACATCTTACAATTTGAGGGAACAAGAAGGCAAAATGACAATCCGCACATGAAAGCCAAGAAGTGCAAAATAAAAAAATTAGTGCTTGGTACATCTATTTACCACCCCCACCACTCGTGGTCACAAACTTGATTCCAAGTTAGGTGCCCAATTCATATCATCAAAGTGGCAAGAAAAGTGGTAAAGTTGATCTGTGTCGTGCCAAGACGTTAAATGCGGCACTTGGTGATAGACAACCCATCGTTTTTTAAAATTTTTAGCCGTGTTTGAAATTTTATTTTTTTGAAATTTTATTTTTTAGAATAGTTTAAGATATTATTTTTGACAAATCTTCCAAGTTTCAGAATTTTTGGAGTTGGATTGAGGAGTTTGAGGTGCTGGAGTGCACAAAAACAGTGGCTGAAAATATGTGCATCAATCTTCTGGTGTAACCGTATCTGCGGAGAATTCACTGCAGATAGGGAAAGCGCCCAGTTAAATATAGGTGCATCTATTAATACAGAAGTGGCTTGGCATACGCAAAACTTCCTATGCAGATGCGACTAAAATGCTGCAGAAGCGGTTCAACCGGGTAAATTAGAAAACCCTTCCTCAGTCAGGTAAAACTCTAATTTCCCCAAATCTTCACAACTCCCTCTTCTCTCTCACGCTACTGTTCTTCACACAACTGCTCACACTTAGAATTCTAGTGCACAAGACCACACAAGTACCATGGCTCTCATCTACTCCTCTCTTCTACTTCTCTTTTCTTTTTCTTATTCTTCATATCATCTATTCTACAGTCACATTTTTAATTTTCTTTTTATTTCTTTTTAATCATTGTTAGTTTTAGTAGTGAGGGATATTGGTTGAGAGTATGATTGGTGTGTGTTGTTGATTGTTGAACAAAAACTTTGGGGAAAATCTAAGAACCCAATTTGTGTGAAAAAACATAAATTCTCACTACTTGCAATGTGTTTGACGAATTGTCCAAAACAAAATTGTATGCTAAGTACACCAAAATCAGTCTCAATAGAGTCATAGGTTCATGTAGTGTACTAATTTAGAAGTCTTGAGTATAAATTAGATGCTAAAAATCATGTTAGAAGTAAAAAAGTCGAAAAGTTCTGGTTGTTTGAACCCTTGGATGAACACCGCACAAGCGAAAAAAGTGTCGGCGATGCGGCCTCGCACCTGCAGTGACTGTTCTGCAGGTGCGAGTTTTGCCAAACTGGGCAAAACCGTAGAAGCGGAGGAAAACCCGTAGAAGCGGGACTGCACCTATGATGGTTCTTCTGCAGGTGCAAAAACTGGGCAATTTCTACAATTCCATTAGCTTTGAAACTGGAGCTTCCCAGGCCCATTCAACTTGATTCTTTGTCCTAATTGAATTGTTTTAAATTTCTTAACATGATTCCCGACTAACATTGTTTTTTGAGTTTTTGAAGGTGCTTTGAGCTAAAATTGACCCAAACATGAATGAAAATGCTCTGCTTCATCATGAAATTGAGGAGGAGGCTGAGAAACAATTTGATAATTCACGCTTCATGTCTGCTGATTGTCATTGCCGGTATTATGACAATCTTATCACAAAGAAGGTCGTGCTTGAAAAAGGGATCGCCGGGGATAAATTAGCCGAACTGCTCCCAGAGTTCTATGATTGTCTACAAACCTCCGGATGGTCATGCTTCATTCCTACTCCGTGTAAAGCCAATGAAGAGTGGGTATGTGAATTTTATGCAAATTTGTCACGACCCCAGTTCGCCCTCCGTGAACTGTCGTGACGACACCTAGTCGCTACCACTAGGTAAGCCTAACAATGCAAAACATAAATAAAACTTGCGGAAGAAATATTTAAAAGCCAAAATAACTTAAATAAACGATATATAAAATGCCGCTCGGCATACACAATACTAAACTTCTCAAAACCAATACATACTCCCAAAACCCAGAAACCCATGAATCACAAGCTAAGAAAAATACTACATAGCTCTAATCTCCGGAATGTCTAACAAGAACAGAAAGTACAGAAGGGATAAATACTAAATGCAGGAATGGAAAGGGATTCCTTGATATACGGACGTGGCAGATGTACCTCGAAGTATCTAGAGTAGACGCCTCGCCTCACGAGTGGTAGGACTGAGTCAACGTACCTAGATCTGCACATGAAAAACATGCGCAGAAAGGGAATGAGTACACCACAACGATACTCAGTAAGTGCCAAGCCTAACCTCGGTTGAGTAGTGACGAGGAAGGTCATGGCCCTACTGAGATCAAGTAAGTATAGAAATCACAGAATAAGGTAACAGTTCAATTTAGAATATACAGTAAGAATCTAATACAGTATAATAAGGAATTCAATAACTGAAGCAGAGATAAAGATAAAACACAAGGAAATACCACTTATAGAAAGGATGATAACCGTGGGATCTCTATGTATCCTCAATATATATATGCCGGGGATCTCTTGGTATCCCAGGGATCTCTCGGTATCCTCAATGTATACGAGGGATATCTTGGTATCCCAGATATCCCGAGGATCTCCTGGTATCCTCAATATATGTTAGGGATCTCTTGGTATCACGAGGATCTCTTGGTATCCTCAATATATGTGCCAGGTATCTCTTGGTATCCCGCAGCTTTGCTCAATCCATAAATATGTACATGGGATCTCCCGGGATGCCGTCCCGTAGTCCCATAGTAAAAACACACAGCAGCAACACAAGGACTACTCAATTAAGCTCATCTTCATACCAATTAAACAGGAAATTCTAACCTATCATGCTTCACATAATTCAACTATGGTAGTTTAAGCAAATAAGCAGTTAAGTCAATTAGACATGATTTTCCTAAGCTTAAATAGTGCAAGTAATAAAACAGGAAAGAAAACATTCTAGTAGTTATTTAATGAAAACCGGATTTCCAACAATTAGCACAAGTACACGCTCGTCACCTCACGTACAAGGCATCTCAATTATCAAATATATCAAATCCTAAGGGAAAAGTCCCCCACACAATGTTAGGCAAGCCACTTACCCCGAACAAGCTCAAATCAACCCGAAACCACGCTCTTGCCATGAGTACTCGACTCCAAATGGTCCAAATCCCAATGAACTCCTCTGAAAATCTCTCTTGAAAAGTTCTTCCCAAGCTTCTTCCCGTTTGAAAAAGATGAAAATGGCTAAATTTCGCGAAGGCAAGAATTTATATGTTCTGCCCAGTGATTTTTGCATCTGCGATACCGCTTCTGGGTTGGGGGAACTGCTTCTGTGGTTCTCACTAAAAATTCAATCTCGCACTTGCGACCTCAGATTTCGCATCTGCGGTCCTGCAAGTGCGGTTCCTTATGCCGCTTCTGCAGTTTCCAGCCCCCTTCCTCATTTCTGCTTCTACAGTTAATTCGCCGCTTCTACGGCTCCGCACCTGCAGTCCCACACTCGTAGGTGCGATTATGATAGAAGAATAGCTGAGGCTGCAACTCCAATTCCAAAAATCCTTCCGTCAACCATCCGAATTCATCCCGAGGCCCCCGGGTCCTCAGCCAAAAGCACAAACATATCCTAATACCTTATTCAAACTTGTACCAATCTTCAAAATGCTTCAAACAACATCAAATCAACCAAAATACATCGGATTCAAGCCTAAGTTTCTAAAACCTTCCGAATTCCGCTTTTGATAAAAAACCCAACCAAACCACATCCGAATGACCTGAAATTTTGCACACACATCCCAAATGACACAACGAAACTACTATAACTCTCGAAATTCCATTTCGACCCTCGGATCAAATCTCACTATCAAATCGGAAACTTCAAAAAATTAAATTTCGGCATTTCAAGCCTAAATTAGCTACAGACCTCCAAAACACAATCCAAACACGCCCCAAAGCCCGAAATCACCTAACGGAGCTAACAAAACCTTCGAATTTCCATTTTGAGGCCGTTTTCACACTGTCCGACTACGTTCAACTTTCCAACACTTAAGCTCTCATTCAGGGACTAAGTGTCCCATAACTCTCCGAAACTTAAAACCGAACATCCCGACAAATTAAAATGGCAGAAATAAACTCGAGGAAAGTAGTTAATAGGGGATCCGTGCGTTAATTCTTAAGACGATCGGCCAGGTCGTCACATCCTCCTACATTTAAACATTCGTTCATCCTCGAACGAGCATAGAGACATACTTGAAGTAGTAAAAAGATGAGGGTAACGGCTGCGCATATCTTGCTCGGTCTCCCAGGTCGCCTCCTCGACGGGCTGACCCACCACTTAACCTTCACTGATATAATTTTCTTTTACCCCAGCTTTCTAACCTGCCTATCCAATATTGCTATTGGCTCCTCAACATAGGATAGATCCTTGTCCAACTGGACTGAATTGAAATCCAACACGTGCGACGAATCACCGTGATACCTCCAGAGCATTGAAACATGAAATACCGGATGAACTCCTACCAAGCTGGGAGGTAAGGCAAGCTCATAAGCAACCTCACCTCAATATCTCAAAAGGGCCAATAAACCGCGGACTCAACTTCTCTTTCTTACCAAATCTCATAACGCCATTCATAGGTGAAACCCGAAGCAAAAATCGCTCTCCGACCATATAGGAAACATCACGAACCTTTCGGTCCGCATAGCTCTTCTACCTGAACTAGGCTGTACGGAGTCTATCCTGAATCACTTTAACCTTATCCAAAGCATCCTGAACTAAGTCTGTTCCCAATAATCTAGCCTCACCCGGCTCGAACCAACCCACCGGAGATCTACACCGCCTACCATATAAAGCCTCATATGGTGCCATCTAAATGCTGGACTGATAATTGTTATTGCATGCAAATTCCGCCAATGGCACGAACTGATCCCAAGGCCCTCCAAACTCGATCACACACACACGGAGCATATCCTCAAGAATCTGAATAGTGCACTTGGATTGCCCATCTGTCTGAGGATGAAATGTTGTACTCAACTCTACCCGAGTACCTAGCTCATACTGAACAGCCCTCCAGAACCGTGATGTGAATTGAGTACCTCAATCCGAAATGATGGAAACTGGAATACCATGCAGATGAATAATCTCCCAAATATAAATCTCCGCCAACCGCTCCAAAGAATAAGCAGTACACACATGAATAAAATGAGCGGACTTGGTCATCCAATCCACAATCACCCAAACACCGTCGAACTTTCTCAAAGTCCGCGGGAGCCCAACTACAAAGTCCATGGTGATCCGCTCCCACTTCCACTCCGGAATCTCTATTTGGTGAAGCAACCCACCCGGTCTCTGGTGCTCATACTTCACCTGCTGACAGTTAAGGCACCGAGCTACAAACCCGACTATATCTTTCTTCATCCGCCTGTAATGACCCGGCCAGTCATTTTTGGAATTTATGCCCCAATCCCCTATTAACTGCTTTCCCCAAGTTTATTTCTACTATTTTGAATTGCAGGGATGTTCGGTTTTGAATTTCAGAGAGTTTTGGGACACTTAGTCCCTAAATGAGAACTTAAATCTTAGAAATTTGACCATAGTTGGAACAATGTGAAGACGGTCTCGAAATGGAAATCTGATGGTTCTATTAGCTCCGTTAGGTGATTTCGGTCTTAGCGGCATGATCGGATTATGGTTTAGAGGCCCGTAGCTAATTTAGGCTTGAAATGCCGAAAGTCGAATTTTAGAAATTTTCGGTTTGATAGTGAAATTTTGATTCGAGGTTCGGAATGGAATTTCGAAAGTGCTGTATCGTCATTTTGTGATTTGGGATGTGCGTGCAAAATTTCAGGTCATTTGGACGTTGTTTGGTCGGATTTTTTTTATCAAAAGCGTGTTTTGGAAGTTTTTAGAAAAGTTAGGCTTGAATTCAATGCGAATTGACAGATTTGGTATTGTTTGAGGCGTTTTGATGATTGGAACAAGTTTGTGGCGCCCGTATCGTATAACTAAATAAAAAGGAGGTCATTTTCCATTTTTGACAAAAACATAGTCGGGGGAGCTCGGGTGAGGCAATTTTTCAAGAGATTTTCAAGGAAAACATCAGGGTAAGTGTTCTTAACTCAATTTTGGTTAGATTACTCGAATCTATTACAAGTTTTGGTGTTAAATCCGTGAACTTTGTTGGAAAAGTTTAGAAAACCTCATCGGACAGATTTGATGATTTGAGAGTCGAAATGTTATGGGATTTGGATAATTTTGGTATGGTTAGACTCATGAGAGTGCGAGGTTTCTGAAAATATAGATTTTACCCGATTCCGAGATGTGGGCCCGAGGGGCATTTTGATTATTTCACATAATTTTGCGTATTAGCTTAGACTATAATTGTAGAATCAGTTACTTGAAGTATTATTTACAATGTGCAATTAAATTGAATAGATTTGGGTCATTTGGAGTCGGATACTCGTGGCAAAGGCATGGTTTCAGGTTGACTTGCACTTGTTCGAGGTAAGTGGCTTGTCTAACCTTGTGTGGGGGACTCTCCCCTTAGGATTGATATTGTGGTAATTGAAATTCCATGTACGTGAGGTGACGAGCGTGTACTTGTGCTAATTGTTGAAAATTCTATTTTCATTAAAAATAACCTTAAATTGTATTTTTCCTTTCTTGTTTATGCTACTTGGAATTTAAGTCTGCTGTTAATCTAGGGAAGTATGTCTAATTGACTTAATTGATTTACTTGCTCAAAATGCCTTATTTGGATTCTGTGCAGCAGACTAGGCTAGACTATTTGTTTGCCTTATTGTGAAGTTGATATTTTTCTGAGTATTTCTCTGATCTTGTTGCGTATTTACATTGGGACTACGGTTTTGATTCCGGGGAGCTCCCCCTCTCGTTTGTTTACTTTGGGACTACAAGTTCGATTCCTGGGAGATCCCCCCTGCATATTTATATTTGGTATTACGGGTTAGATTCCCCGGAGATCTCCTGCATATTGATAGTTGGACTACGTGACGGTATCCCAGGAGATCCACTGGTCATATTTATATTTGGGACTACGGGTTAGATTCCCAGGAGATTCCCTACACATTGATAGTTGAACTACGGGACGGTATCCCGGGAGATCCACTGGACATATTTATATTTGGGACTACGAGTTAGATTACCGGGAGATCCCCGTACATTGATAGTTGGACTACGGGACGGTATCCCGGGAGATTCACTGGACAGATAAAATGAAAATGGAACTCAGGACGGTATCCTGGAGATTTTCGGTTGGTATTATTGGTGATAAATTGTCTTTCCTCCAGTGTTTACATTGTATTCATGTTGTTCTGTGAACTTATTGATGATCTCCATACACTAAGTTATTTTACTTTTGTTCACACTTATTTATACCGCTTTATTCCACACTATTGGATTATATCTTGTATTTTATATCAGTAGGGCCCTAACCTTCCTCGTCATTACCCAACCGAGGTTAGGCTTGGCACTTACTGAGTACCACTGTGGTGTACTCATGCCCTTTCTGTGGATGTTTTTCATGTGTAGATCCAAGTACTTATATTCTGTTCTATCACCCTTGAGGCGAGGCGACTGCTCTAGTGACTTCGAGGTATATCTGCCGCGTCCGCATACCAAAGAGTCTCTTTCTATTCCTGCGTTTAGTATTTGGTCCTTCTGTACTTCTATTCTTGTTAGACATTCTGGAGATTAGAGCTATGTAGTACTTTCTTAGCTTGTGGATCCATGAGTTTCCATGTTTTGGGATAGTGTATCAGAATTGAGAAGTTGTGTGTATATGCCAAGTGGAATTTATATATTGTTCCATTCGGTTATAAGACTTTTAACTATTTCTTCCGCAAAGTTTAGATTATTTCCGCATTGTTAGTCTTACCTAGTCGTAGGGACTTGGTGCTGTCACGATAGTTCATGGAGAGCGAACTGGGGTCGTGACAAGTTGGTATCAGAGCTCTAGGTTCATAGGAGTCACGGATCACAAGCCGGTTTATTAGAGTCTCGTTGATCGGTACGGAGACGTATGTACTTATCTACGAGAGGCTATGTAACCCTTAGGAATATTCCACTTTATTTCATTCCTTGTCGTGCGACGTTTATTCAGTTTGAAGCCTATATTATATTTTCCTTTTGCATCCACTCGTGTATGGAAATTGCGCAATCGGTATCAATTATACGCCAACGGTTCGTGATGCTATAAAAGGATTATATGGGAGCCAAGAATTTCTCAACCATTGTTACCTCGTTTCATCCATATCGATAATGTAGGAGTATTGAGAGATCATTCAGGTGTGCACATGGGGATGCAATAAGTTCGGGCATCCGGTTGATAAGTACGGTCTTAAGAAGATTCACTTAATTTCCTAACCGTCGCAATAATGATAGAGTCACGAGGTGGATGTATATCTGAAGATAGTTGGTTGTAATAGAGACTATGTAGTTCATATGAGATGTTTATTTAGCGAAGGGTACAACTAGCAACCGAGATATTAGAGGAAATGAGTTGAACTGTCATGAGAATGACATATGCCAAACGAATGGCTTGAGGTGTCTTATGATGGTGATGTACGAGCGATAAAGGTTAGTATTGTGGAGTATCAAGATGTATCCTATGGCTTTGCACCAAGTGAAGGGAGTCCACTATCAACGATCAAATTGTGGGTCATCTGTCATATCAGATTAGGCCTGAGATGTATTTAAGTGGTATTCAAAAGTTCTCTGAAACTTGTATATGAGTAAGAGCTGAGATTTGTATGGGATGATGTTGGGACTTTTGATATTCCTATGTCCATAATAATTAAACATTTCAGTATCAGTCGGTACATGGAAACAATTTCAGAATACTTGTAGTGCTCCAGTTAATTAGGGCACTCTCATGGGGAAGTCAACTTTTAATGCACCACTAGCATAGGATTCCTTCAATGGTTATTCTAGTTATCCTGCATAGACTTAGTATGAGCAGCCGAACTGCAGATGGGTTGTTATAAATGTGGTGATACTAGAAATATCATGAGAAATTATCCCAGATTTGGGAGAAATCTATTTCATCAGAACACACAATCAACACACTCCATTATAGTTACTAATCTATATACGCTACAAGTTAGAGATGGAGAACGAACGGGTAGATGGCGCCTAAGAGGTGGATGCCCGACCCATTGATATAATTGCTATAGTGTGGCTGAGTCCACTACACCAGATGGTGTCATTACAAGTACAATTCTGATTGTTATAAAAATGATATTTTTCCTTAATTGGATTTGATTTTGAAAATTGAGGTGAGTCTTCTTAATATGCTCCACTCATGAGTGAGCTTCGTAATCCTAAAATCTACTTATGTGAATACTCACGTTGGGATATTATATGGAGATAGCTATTTCTATCATTATGTGTGGTCACTAAGAATATCTATGAGGCTAAAAGTGACTTTTTATTACTTACTACAGTGGGTTTTGATGTGATTTCAGGGTAATTAATTTCAATTGTCAATTATATGTCCTATCGGTGTGAGGGTTCATTATATGTTGTGATTTTCTTTGAAGGAAATTATTGAAAAGAAGAAAGAAAGGAAATGAAAAATTTCAGTTGGCACAATGTGCAAATACTTGTGATCAAGAGTTGAGGATGAGATCCTCAAATTTTTATATAATGTGAAATATTTTAAACCGAGCTACAAGCTGCAGTGGATGTTATATAAGGACAAGGTCCTGGTGGTGAAAAGTTTATGTGTTTAAAATTCTCCTTTTATGAAATTAAAATTTTTGTACTATATTTTAAATGGGAGTCATTCCTGTTAGGCTTATTTGACAATTCTTGTATATTTTATGTTCATATTCAGCCTTTTTTTGTTGTAAACGTTGAGTTTAGCGCATATATGGGCGCCTAGGTGGAGATAAATGTGGCTCGTTAATTCTGGTAATTAATTATGAGGTCTCAATGCCTCGTTGTGAGAAAAGTGGAGGTCTGAAATAAGATGTTTGTTAACATAAGATTTATTGGCAATGTTGTGATTTATGAACAACTATTATGGCGAGAGACATGGTTATGGGCATACAGATGATGTGTTTCATGTCCAGATAACAGTATGATAATGTGATGCTTGTAATGTTGAGATTAGTGTTATTGATATATACATTGTGCTATTTCATCGGGTTGTGGATGTATTGTTAGGAGTTGTTTTGGTGTTAGTCTGGCAGGTGGATAGGCCCAATTACAGGGGAGGCTTTGCCGAAATTTCTGAAAATTTTGGGAGTTAGAAAAATTTGATACATTAAGATGTACGAAGAAAGAGATAAGCTACGTCATGAATTTGAGGATGAATGACCCTAAGTGGGGGGAGAATGTAACATCCTGAAGAAAACAATTTCAAAATATTTAAGCGCTATTAAAAGTTGAAGTGTGTTGAAATAATACTAATGCAGTGTGATGGTGTGGAATTCGGATCCTATGACGAATGACATATTTTGAAGTTTGGGTCCTGTCCTAAGGTTATGGACTAAGGATGAGGTGAAACCTTTAGTTAAGTTGAAGGATCAGTTATAGGAATTTGCTTGATAAGGGTTTTATTCAGCCCAATATATCACCTTGGGGGTGCTCCTGTCTTGTTTTTGAAGAAGAAGGATGGTTCCATGCGTATGCGTATTGATTATCGCCAGTTGAAAAGGCTACAGTGAAAAACCGTTATCCTTTACCTCGTATTGATGATCTGTTTGACTAGCTTCAGGGAGCACATGTGTTTTCTAAGATTGACTTGCGCTCAGGTTACCATCGGTTGAAGGTTCGGGATCTAGATATCCCGAAGACTGCTTTCAGGACTCTGTATGGTCATTACGGGTTCCTTGTTATGTCATTTGGGCTAACTAGTGCCCCAGCAGCCTTTATGCATCTAATCCATAGTGTATTTCGATCATATCTGGACTCCTTCGTCATTGTCTTTATTGATGACATTCTGGGGTATTCCCGGAGTCTAGAAGATCATGAGCAACACCTGAGGACAGTGCTTCAGACTCTGAGAGAAAAGAAATTATATGCAAAGTTTTCAAAATGTGAGTTCTGGTTGTATTCTGTGGCCTTCTTAGGCCATGTGGTATCGAGTGAGGGTATTCGGGTGGATCCAAAGAAGGTAGAAGTAGTGCAGAGTTGGCCCAGACCATCCTCAGCTATAGAGACCGCAGTTTCCTTGGCTTGGCGGTTACTACCACCATTTTATGGAGGGGTTTTCATCTATTGTAGCCCTATGACCAGACTGACCCAAAAGGATACTCCGTTCCAGTGGACGGAAGAGTGCGGGGCGAGCTTTTAGAAGCTCAAGACAGCTTTGACTACAACCCCAATTTTGATATTCCTGCATGTTTGGGGTCTTATACTGTCTATTGTGATGCCTCGAGGATTGGCCTTGGAGAGGTATTGATGTAGGACGGTAGGGTGATTGCCTACGCGTCTAGAGAGTTGAAGGTAAATAAGAAGAATTATCCTGTTCACGATCTTGAGTTAGCTGCTATTGCTCACACCTTAAAGATCTGGCATCATTATTTGTACGGTGTGCCTTGTGAGATTTATACTGATCACCGAAGCTTGCAGCACCTGTTCAAGCAAAAGGATCTAAATTTGCGCCAGAGGATGTTGTTAGAGTTGCGGAAGTATTATGACATCACTATCCTCTATCACCCGGGCAAGGCCAATGTAGTGGCCAATGCATTGAGTCATCGGGCAAAGAGTTTGGGAAGTTTGGATTACCTACCAGCATTAGAGAGGCCTATGGCGATGGATGTTCAGGCCTTAGCCAACCAATTTGTGAGATTGGATCTTTCGGAGCCTAGTCGGGTTTGTACCTCGGTGCCTCAACTCTAAGCAGGTAAAATATAAGCACCAGAGACCCGGTGGGTTGGTTCGATCCGAGTAAGCCTAGATTATTGGGCACAGACATGGTTCAGGATGCTTTGGATAAGGTTAAGGTTATTCAGGATAGACTTTGTACAGCCTAGTCCAGACAGAAGAACTATGCGGACCAGAAGGTTCGAGATGTTTCCTATAACGTTGGGGAGGTTGCTTATGAGCTTGCGTTACCTCCCAGCTTGGCCGGAGTTCACCCGGTATTTCGTGTTTCTATGCTCCGGAGGTATCACGGTGATCCGTCGCACGTGTTGGATTTCAGTTCAGTCTAGTTGGACAAGGATCTATGCTATGTTGAAGAGCCAGTGGCAATATTGGACATGTAGGTTACAAAGCTGAGGTCAGAGAACATTGCACCAGTGAAGGTTCAGTGGCGGGGCCAGCCGGTCGAGGAGGCGACCTGGGAGACCAAGCAGGATATGCGCAGCCGTTACCCTCATCTCTTCGCTACTTCAGGTATGTATTTATGCTCGTTCGAGGATGAACGAATGTTTAAGTGTGGGAGGATGTAATGACCCGGCCGGTCATTTTTGGAATTTATGCCCTAATCCTATATTAACTGCTTTCCCCAAGTTTGATTCTTCTATTTTGAATTACCGGGATATTCGGTTTTGAATTTTGGAGAGTTTTGGGACACTTAGTCCCTAAATGAGAACTTAAGTCTTAGAAATTTGACCATAGTCGGAACAATGTGAAGACGGTCTCGGAATGGAAATCTGATGGTTCCATTAGCTCCGTTAGGTGATTTCGGACTTAGCGGCATGATCGGATTGTGGTTTGGAGGCCCGTAGCTAATTTAGGCTTGAAATGCCGAAAGTCGAATTTTAGAATTTCCGGTTCGATAGTGAAATTTTGATCCGAGGTTCGGAATGGAATTCCGAAAGTTGCTGTAGCTTCATTTTGTGATTTGGGATGTGCGTGAAAAATTTCAGGTCATTTGAATGTTGTTTGGTTGGGTTTTTGATCAAAAGCGTGTTTTGGAAGTTTTTAGAAAAGTTAGGCTTGAATTCAATGCGAATTGACGGATTTGGTATTGTTTGAGGCATGTGGATGATTGGAACAAGTTTGAATGATATTTTAGGACTTGTCGATATATTTGGTTGAGGTCCCGAGGGCCTCGGGTGGTGTTTTGATGGTTATTGGAGTTTAACTTGGGCATTTCAAGAATGTTTCTATGTTCGTTCTTCAAGAATAACTGGTATAATATTATGCAAATGAGCTCCAAATTCAGTTTTGATTGAAGAATTAGATCCGTATCGAAATTTTGGAGTGATATAAAAAAGAATCATCCAATTCGGACATCGAATGAGAGAGTTATGCCCATTTTCGTGTCGGGGAAAAATAGTTTCCATCGCCAGCACCCAGGGTAGCGTGGGGCGTTAGCCCTGACGCAAGGATTTATTAGCTACTGGAATTGGTGCCACAGGCAGTGCCCTACGCCACCTGTGGCACCCGTATCGTAAAACACAATAAAAAGGAGGTCTTTGGCCATTTTTGACAAAAACATAGTTGGGGGAGCTCGGGTGAGGCGATTTTTCAAGGAAAATATCGGGGTAAGTGTTCTAAACTCAATTTTGTTTATATTACTCGAATCTATTACAAGTTTTGGTGTTAAATCAGTGAATTTTGTTGGAAACGTTTAAAAAACCCTCTCGGATAGATTTGATGACTTGAGGGTCGAAATGTTATGAGATTTGGATAATTTTTGTATGGTTAGACTCGTGAGAGTGCGAGGTTTTTGAAAATATAAATTTTACCGGATTCCAAGATGTGGGCCCGAGGAGCATTTTGGTCGTTTCATATAATTTTGCGTATTAGCTTAGAATATAATTGTAGAATCAGTTACTTGAAGTATTATTTACAATGTGCAATTGAATTGAATAGATTTGGGCCATTTGGAGTCGGATACTCGTGGCAAAGGCGTGGTTTCAGGTTGACTGGCACTTGTTCGAGGTAAGTGGCTTGTCTAACCTTGTGTGGGAGACTCTCCCCTTAGGATTGATGTTGTGGTAATTGAAATGCCATGTACGCGAGGTGACAAGCGCGTACTTGTGCTAATTGTTGAAAATTCAATTTTCATTAAAAATAGCCTTAAATTGTGTTTTTCCTTTCTTGTTTATACTACTTGGAAGTTAAGTCTGTTGTTAATCTAGGGAAGCATGTCTAATTGACTTAATTGATTTACTTGCTCAAAATTCCTTATTTGGATTCTGTGCAGCAGACTAGGCTAGACTATTTGTTTGCCTTATTGTGAAGTTGATATTTTTCTGAGTATTTCTCTGATCTTGTTGCGTATTTACATTGGGACTACGGGTTTGATTTCCTGGAGCTCCCCCCATTGTTTGTTACTTTGGAACTACGGGTTCGATTCCCGGGAGATCCCCTGCACATTGATAGTTGGACTACGGGACGGTATCCCGGGAGATCCACTGGACATATTTATATTTGGAACTACGGGTTAGATTCCCGGGAGATCTCCTGCACATTGATAGTTGGACTACGTGACGGTATCCCGGGAGATCCACTAGACATATTTATATTTGGGACTACGGGTTAGATTCTTAGGAGATCCCCGTACATTGATAGTTGGACTACGGGACAGTATCCCGGGGGATCCACTGGACAGATGAAATGAAAATGGAACTCATGACAGTATCCTCGAGATTTCCGGTTGGTATTATTGGTACTAAATTGTCTTTCCTCCAATGTTTACATTGTATTCATGTTGTTCTATGAACTTGTTGATGTTCTCCATACACTAAGTTATTTTACTGATGTTCACACTTATTTATACCGCTTTATTCCACACTATTGGATTATATCTTGTATTTTATCTCAGTAGGACCCTGACCTTCCTCGTCACTACCCAACCGAGGCTAGGCTTGGCACTTACTGCGTACCGCTATGGTGTACTCATGCCCTTCTGTGCATGTTTTTCATGTGCAGATCTAGGTACTTATATTCAGTCCTATCACCCTGAGGCGAGGCGACTGCTCTAGTGACTTCGAGGTATATCTGTCGCGTCCGCAGACCAAGAAGTCTCTTTCTATTCCTGCGTTTTGTATTTGGTCCTTCTGTACTTCTGTTCTTGTTAGACATTCTGGAGATTAGAGCTGTAAGCACGTGATTTTTGCCCTATATGAGAAATACTCCCAAAAAATTCAAAATAAATAGTCTTGTGTTGTTTGTGATTTTTGTGGATTTTGCGTTATTTTTCTTTTATTGTTTGCATTTTTGTGCGCGCATGTTTGTTTGTTTAAATTAATGAAAGTACGAAAATATATTGCATTTGCATGTAGGATTTAATTTACAATTAGGAGTAACTAAGTTTGCTTTACAAAAATGAAAATCACAAAAATAATGCTATGTTTGCATTTTTAGCATTTAATGTCTAAATTGTGTGATTTTATTTTAATTGATGTTTAATTTTGTGTGATAATTATTATTAGGAGTTGATTAATATTTTAAGTTAATTTTGGTTTTATTAATTTAATTTAGGATCTTTAAGTCTAATTTTGGAGCAAATAAACGAAAAGAGAACAAAAAATAGAAGAAAATTCGGATTGGGCCATCTTTCAAATTAAACAAACCTGGCCCAAATGTCTCACAAACCCAACCCAAAACCCACCGGGTCAACCCGACCCGGTCTGCCCCATAACCCAAACAACCCCCCTCTCATTTTTCATTTTTTCCTTACCCTTAACCAAACCCTAGTAAACACCCGCCCCCCTCTTCTTCTTCTCCAAGACGCCAACCTTAAAACCACCCCTCCATGGCTGCCCTTCCCCCTCCAGTCGCCGGAAAAACCAGTCGACCACCACCCCCTGAACCTGCCTGTCGTCTCCAGCAGCCACCACCAGCTTCATCATCTTCGTCCTCTCACATCAACCACGTAGTCTGCTTCAGCTTCGACCACCCTTCACCTTCGACCAACGAACCCGGCGTCAACTTCTGCTTCATCCCCAAACCCACGACCAACCTCACCATCGATAGCCTTCTACATCAACGCCATGCTCTAGCATCATTCAACCAACCAAACCATCCCCAACGCCACTGCTCCTCGTCTTCTTCTGTCAACTCACCAAATGACCTCCGAACTCCACGAGCCAGCAATGACGTCAAACCACTGACTGTTCTGTCGTCTTCAGTTTGTTCATTGTCGTCTTCAATCATCATCTTCGTTCGTCTTCAATCTTCTTCCGAGCGTGCCTCGAAGGTAGCCAAGAGGAAGTAATGGTTGTTGCTGATATGGAGTATCGAACAAAGAAAAAAAGGAGAACATATTTTCAGTAATTCTATAACCAAGATATTCTTAAAATTGTGGAGAAACTAGAGAAGAGGATAAACCCTAATGAAAATATCATAAAGAAGAGATCGAAACACCCATTTCAGTGATTCTTATACAAACCAGGTATTTATTTTTGTATTTGAAGTGTTTCATCTGTGTTGCCTATCATTCCTTGCATATGAGTTCAATCCATTCAGTATATTATTAGTTCAGTATATTGTTAGAACTCATTCATCTTTTGTTTAAGTTTTAATCTAGAATTGTGATTTGCTCAGAATCATTGAATCCTTCATCTTGGTTGTAATACTGTTTGGTCTTAATTTGAAGTTCAATTGATGATTTTAGTGAGTTGAATCTATTTATTTTTCTGTTAAGTTTGTTTCTGCTATGAATCTGACTTTGTTGAAGTGATTCTTAAATGTTGTTGATTATGAGTTTGTTCATGAGATTATTTGTTGAATTTGATTAGGAATTTGGTTATAGCTATAGTGATTTGGTGTTTTTAGGAACTAGCTTTGGTCGTCTGATAATTTTGGTACAGATTGAAGGGATGAGGGTAGAATAGTAATTTCAATAATTTCAGGGGTAATACGGGAATTGATAACTTGTTGAATTATTTATGTTGAGTGTTTAGTCCACTTGATACAAAATTATGATTAAAATATTATAGTGGGGAACAAGACACATGATAGTGGGAAATAAGGCATTTATTTAATTAAAAGTGGGGAACAAGACATAATGGTGTTAAAAGAATTAATTAAATACACCTACCCATGCTTTGAATTAATTAAATGAATTATACAATTAGTAGTGGGGCGGGTAAGAGAATATGATGGGCAAGAATATTTTTCTAATAGGGGAGTGCTCTTAAGAGCTGGCCGGGTCGGCCTTAAGAATAAATAGAGTTAGTTTGGACTTAATAAGGGGTCTGCTTTTCTGAGTCCGAAGAAAAAAGGGGAAGCTTTTGAAATAAATTTTGAGAGATCACATTTGAGAATATCATAAGTCGTTGATAAAGAAACAACCAGTTTGGAGTATATCATTTTAAGGAGTCAATCAGTTCAACAAATATTGTTTAATTGAAAACTAAAATAGAAGTCTAGCTTTAATTGTGAAGTTATATTTTCGAGTTCCTCTTGTGATTGCTGGGAATTCCGATTGGTATTTGGTTGAAACTAAGTTGTTTTGGGTTTCTGGCGTTGGTGTTGTTGTTTGGTATCTTTGAAATTCCTACTGGTTTTCCTGGGATTTATTCTGCTGGGTTCTCTATCTGTTGCTGTACTGTTACTGCCCTGCTGGTCACTCCTGTTTCTTCTTTTTTTTCCAATACCAGGTACACTTTCGAATCAACACTGATGTAGCTGTGAGATGTAAAAGTGAAATGAAATGCTAGGGTGATTGATGAATTAATGTTGTATCTGTAGCTATTAGATATGTGATAAGTATTTGTAAAGTTTAGTTTCATGATTCAATAAAAATGCATGAGGTAGTTTTTTACTTAACTGGAATTGTTTGGTTTTTAAACCACAGTTTATGGTGNAGGACTGTGTACTCTAATGGATTAGTGATTCGTCATTCTTCCTAGTGCGATGTAGCCTTAATTATTTAGCTAATTCTACCGGAAAAAAAATCTGATTCCATTAGGAAGTATATAGGCCAGTGTTTAAATCCAGTTAGTAACATCCTCTAGTAGTTAATTCCATTAGTCTCAATCATAAAAAAAATGTTAGTTTAAATTAATTAAAAATGGTTAGTTTGTTTTAATATTTTGTCAATCTCGTATGCTATTTATAATTTCAGCTTTAGTAATATTCACTTATAGAATAGAGCACGAAACAAGAGGCCCGCACTTGTAAACATGTAATTAATTAGGACCTTTTCTTTATATTTAGAGACAAACTTAATAGAAAAAATATAGTCACTTTAGGATTATCCTTTTAAAAATAAATAAGACGAGCCTCGCCAAATAAAACGCCAAGCTGCGGGGCCCTCAGAAATGTATATATTAAAAATACTTAGAATTCGGGATGGGCCGTTTAGCTAATTTCACGGCCTTCTCCAAAATAATAATACGCTAATCACTTTAAGCGCGCTTCTGATAATTTACTTCCCTAAACTCGGGTGCACATTTATGTGACCCAAATCCAAATCTCAACGGAGTCGAAATACGTCTATAACCGCGGGTACATTGATGTGACGTGGTTCGAGATGTGTTTTCATAACGTTGCAATTCTCTTTATAATGATAATAATAATAAAAGCGGTTAAATGTTAAAATTTGTACATAAGTTCATAATTGTTAAAATCAGATAAATAAGCCAAATATGACAGTTGAGCGACCGTGCTAGAACCACGGAACTCGGGAATGCCTAACACCTTCTCCCGGGTTAACAGAATTCCTTATCCGGATTTCT
>MU671600.1:4950-21410 GCA_026770625.1 Nicotiana glauca | reverse complement strand
CTTTTCCTCGATTCGGGATTCAACCGGTGACTTGGGACACCATAAATCTCCCAAGTGGCGACTCTGAATTAATTAAAATAATCCCGTTTCGATTGTCCTTTAATTGGAAAAACTCCCTTGCGCCCTCGCGGGTTGCGCCAAAAGGAGGTGTGACAAGTATTATATGTGAAACAAAAATTTCTATACAATGCCAACAAATCTCAAAATAGGTAGTACAAGTCACAAGCTCTACTCCGTTCACAAAAAAATATCTAAGTAAAACTATTTTGGAATAGAATTAAACTGTACAAAATAACTTCCGAAGGTGACTCCGAGGTCTGCAAACGCAACGGCATGCATACCTTGAAGTCTCCACAGCAATATCCGGTCTGCTATCTAACAATCAACAAACTCTGAGTACTTGGAACTGCACAAAAATATGCAGAACTCTAATATGCATACACTACGGTCGGTATCCAGTAAGTATCAAGACTAACCTCGGTAGAGTAGTAACGAGATACAAATCAACACACTCACTAGACAAGATCACTTATGTAGTATAAAGTTATAAAGATAATAATGGAAGGCAGAAATCAGTAAATGGAAACAATATCAACATGTAATATAAACAATAAAGCAACAAGAACACTATGAATTATCATTCAACCTAAATAAGGGACACAAAGAACAATCAATTAATCAAGTCATTCTAACACACGATTCACAACGGAATCACCCCGTGATACCTCATCTCATAGTCACAAGTCACGGGTCTCAACCCTTCATTAGGTACTCACGGTACCTCATGCCCATATCTCGGATCACAATCGCACAGACAACTAATGTGTTAACATCTCAATCCACATGGCATATTCACAAGCTCACAATCACAATATGCCCGATATGATCATAGGCTCACAATCACAATCCACGCGACATGGTCACAAGCTCACAATGACATTCCGCCAGGCATGGTCACATGCTCAATACCAACATGGAAACATATAATACAAGAACACATAGGCATGATCGGTAAACGTCATGTTTCATACTCCTGAGCTAGTATAAGTGTCACGCTACGGTGTATGGTTGTGCGAGTGTACTACTGGAGACCAAGTCAAAAAGTAATACCTAAGACATCGAATAGCTCATCGAAATAGCAAAGCAAGTCACGTAAGGTATATGACAAACACAAGGAAAAGCACACCTTCACAAGAAAATCACACAACACAATGTCTACAAACCATCACACACCATCCCTGACACTGCCACCCTTAACTCACTGATAGCCACCTGTATCACTCTACATTGACAATATCGTTAGCAATTCTTATCTCTCCGATAGCCACCCCTATCACTCTATATAATATCCACTTGTATCACTCCGTGTAATAGACACCCTTATCACTTCGTGTAATTGCCACCCTTATCACTCCGTGTAATAGCCACCCATATCACTCCATGTAATAGCCATCCTTATCTCTCCGTGTAATAGCCATCTTATCTCCGCACAACAATAACGATGAAATTCAACTCTTATACTCCGCATAACAACAACCAACCCACACAACAATTCATGCGTGCTATCGTCTCGACAACACAATGTATCACTTGTATCACAAGTGCCCATAGGCCATGACCTTTCCAGCGATTCGACGATATAAATATTTTCACAAGCCCACGACTCAACAAAACATATATAGAATATCAATAACATCAAAATTAATGGAAAATTAACTCAACAAGGAACAACAACTCCTTTAAACATAACTTCAATTAAAATAGATCAATGACTCTTGATAACTTCCCAATTAATTGTTTAAGGATAAACTCAATAGTGAAAGTGTCTCCATGAAATGGAAGCTCCGGATTCTAGTGTAACAATGAAAGAGATGACACGAGCTAGTGCTACGTCTAAAGTCATGTGAATAAACCGGCAACAAGGGATATCATGTAACAATAATCTCAATGAAGAGCAACTCAACTATAAAGGAAATCATGTAATGGTTAAAGTGGTAACAACTCCAAATAAATAATATAAGAGCAAACTCGACAAGTAAAGAATGTGACATGTAACGACAACTCCAAATAAAGCATGTGATAGCAGACATGACGAATAAAGGATATAATATGTGCTAACAATTCCAAATAAGTTTGTAAAAATGCTCAAGAGTCTAGGCCGGTAAATATCCACATATAAGGCTGAGTATGTAATCATCACCTCGCATACACGACTTTCACATGACACAAATAGCACAAACGATTCAAATCCTAAGGGGTAGTTCCCCCACACAAAGTTAGGCAAGATACATACCTCAAAGAAGCAAAAACAATACTCTAAAATACCTTTTCGTGTGAAACAACCTCCAGACGACTCAGATCTAGCCAAAATAACTTAATATCATAAATAAAAACCATAGAAAACAATTTTGGATAATAAAGCTTCGATCTTTAAGGGAAACTAAAAATTTAACGCAGAAAGTCAACGGGACCGTACCTCGGAACCTGAAAAAATTCACAAAATATGAACAACCACTCCCATATGAGTCCAACTATAAAAAATTATCAAATTCCAATATTAAATCGTCCTTCAAATTCTCATTTTATATTTTTGAAAGATTTTACAAAAAATTCCATTTTCTTCCATTCAATTCACTAATTTAATGTTAAAAACAAAGATGTAGTCACAAAATATAATCAAACCCGGGTAATGAATGCTTACCCCAAACCAACACGTGAAGAACCCCTCAAAAATTGCAAATTCAAGGTCCCTAGCTCAAAATATGATAAATGGAACAAAACCCTCGATTTGGGAATTAATATCTGCTGCCTAGGCATTTTCACATCGCGGTCGCAAAAATACACATGTGATCGTGAAGTAGAAACAACAACTGCCCAAAAAATGCACTATGCGATCGCGTAAACAATATTATGATCAGGAAAGCCAGTGAACCAAAGAAACGCAAACATGCAACACCTTTTGCGAACTCGTAAGCCAACGAGCCTGCCTCCTTCCACAACACTATGCGATTGTGCACTTCATGATGTGAACGCGATTTACAAAAATAGCTACGCGAATGCAAAGAAGAACCACGCTTACTATGCAAATGCGAAGAAGAACCATGCCCAGCACCCACAACCACATCATGATTAAGAAAGAATACACGCGATTTCATAGAGTATCTGAAGCATTAGAAAAGTAGCAACTCTAAAACATGACAAAATGGCACGAAGCCCATCCGTAACACATTCTGTCCCCTGGGACCCCGTCCGAACATATCAAAAGTCCCATAATATAATGTAGACTTGCTCGAGGCCTCAAATCATATCAAATAACATCAAAACTATGAATCGCACCTCAAATCGAACTTAACGAACTTATGAAATTACTTCTACAAGTTGCACTGCATCATATCAAATCAATCCGGAATGACATCAAATTTTGCATGCAAGTCCTAAATAACACGCGGAGCTAGACCAACTCCAGGAATAAAAACCCGAACCCGATATCAACAAAGTCAACTCCCGGTCAAACCTCTCAACCTTCCAAACCTTCAACTTTTCAAATATTTGCCAAAATTCCATCAACTTGACCTACGGACCTCCAAATCCTTATCCAGACACACACCTAAGTCAAAAATCACCATGCAAAGCTATTGGAATCATCAAAATAACATTCTAAAGTTGTCGACCCAAAAGTCAAGGTCTGGTGAACTCTTATCGTTTAAGCTTTTAAAATAAGAATCATCCTTCCAAATCAATCCTGAATCATCCAAAAACTGAACCCAACCACATACGCAAGTCATAATACATAACACAAAGCTACGTGAGACCTTAAGCTACCAAACATGATGCTAGTTCTCAAAACGACCGGCCGGGTCATTACATCCTCCCTCTCTTAAACAAACGTTCATCCTCAAACGTGTCATGAAGCAATTCAAAGCCACCGAGATCATTGAATGAACTCACCATGCATATACTCGCGGGTGATCCCATGTCATCCCAATCAACATAAGTTTGCCAATACTGTCTCAACTGAAAATTATTCCTTCCAACTATAATGATAACTTTAGAACCAAATTTCTCACCATCCGATAATTTTTAAAAGATCTGATTCACATATCAACATAAAGTATCAGCCTCATTCAACTACAAAAACTCATACATGCACCCACATGGTACAACCACACGATGTAACATATCGCACATATGCCCATAACAACATCTCTAACCACCATAACTGCCCATAATCAAATTCCGCTTAGGGAGTTAACCTCAAAACAACTAGAACCCCTTTCCAAACCTTCAAACACTAACAACAATGAAAGAAACGTAAAGATTGACTATTCACTCAAATCAACAAGTCACATACTCCTAGGCATACACCTCACAATCTAAAACCCAATAAGCATTACACGAATAAGACTAAATATGCAAAGAGAAACACGTGAAAGAATTATCAAACAAGACCGACATGCACAACTCCTTATCAGTATCATACTACAAATCAATTCCTCAAGGGAAGGATCAAAACATATGAACTAATCACGAGGATCCCTAATATAACTCCACTGCAGCACGCAACTCGGTTCAAACATATCATACCACATGAAAATATGAGGGTCTCACCCTCAACTTTAAATCACAAGTAGAATACATATCATACTAGCAGAAACCTTCCACTAATTCAATTATGCAAAATAAAAGCACAACACGTAATGGACTAGAGCATCTAAATTACAAATTGCAACTAAACCATCCATAAATCACATCAAAACCTCTCGAAATGAGTAACGGAAAGTCACTTCTAGCCTCATAGCTCTCTATAGTGAACAAAACAAAATAATAGACACGGTCTACCACCATAGAATATCCCAACATGGGTAAGCACATAAGTAGAGTACAAAATCATGAAACTCACCCATATGCGAGGAATGATAGGAGGACTCACCTCGATAAGCAGAACCGAATCAAAATAAGGATAGTGCTCTTTTATAACAAATCAAAACCATACTTGTAACGACAATATCTAGTGTAGTAGCCTCAGCCCTGCCATGGAAATTATATCAACGGGCCGGGCCTCCCCCTTAGGTCACCCTCTACTCGCATGTCCTCCACCCCTAACTAGCTGTGCAGGTGGAGTAGCAACTGGAATGGAGCTCGTAGCCTGAGTGCCCTCATAAACTCCACCCCTCCCGAGTCTAGGATAATCTCTCATGATGTGCCTAGTATCACCACACTCATAACAACCCCTCTACGGGCGTGGCTGCTTATACCAAGTCTATGTCAGATAGCAGGAATAGCCGTTGTAGGAACCCCGTTCCAGTGGTGTACTAAAACATGACTGCCCCATACGAGTACCCTAACTAACTGGAGCACCATGAGTAGTTTGAAGTGTGGACTGGACTGGCCGACTGCCCGAGCATCCACCATGAGGATCATTGCTAAAAAGTAGAATCCACTAAACCCTCAAGAACCTCGAGACCTCTTTGTCTTCTTGTCCTCTATCTCCTTACCCCGAATACACTATAACATCCTGGAAATCTGCACCACCTGCTGAAATGGAGTATTAGTCTGAAACTTCCGAGCCATGTAGAATCTAAGATCATAACTGAGCCCCTCAATGAATCTGTGAACTCAATCTCTAACTGTAGGAACCAAACAAGGTGCATGACGGGATAACTCACTGAACCTGATGGACTACTCTGACACCATCATGGTGCCCTTATGCAGCTGCTCGAACTATGTGTGTCATGCATCCCAAAGGCTCTGAGGAACAAACTCCCTCAAGAACATTTATGAAAACTTAGCCCATATGTGTGTTTATGCATCGGCTGGTCTACCCTCCTAGTAAACCTGCCACCACTGATACACTACTCCCGATAATTGGAATGTAGTAAAAGCAACTCCGCTCACCTCCACAATACCCATGGTGCAGAGAATACGGTGACACTTCTCTATAAATTCATGTGCATCCTCGGTAGTTGTGCGATTGAAAGTAGGTAGACTATACCTCTTGAACCTCTCAAGCCTTTTCTGCTCCTCCTCTGATGCCCCTGGCTAGACCTCAGGCTGAACTGGAATAACAGGCGATCGATGTTAGGTAAATGAAAAGATTCCTTAGGACGTGCCTTGTTCAAGTCTTTTTGTAATCTATGTACATTCTTAAATTTCCCTTTTAGGCACTTCCACTACGTTAGCTTACCAATCTGGGTATTTAACTTCCCGAACCTATTTTAAGGAGTTTAGATACTTCGTCTTTGATGAAGGCATGCTTGACTTCGGACTGAGGCCTCATCTTCTGTTTAGCTGGGTGGAGCTTCGGATACAAACACAGATTTTGAGTGGTTATCTCCGGTGGGATCCCTATCATATCAAGATGGGACTAGGCAAAACAAGATATGTTAATTTTAAGGAAACTAATGAGTTATTTCTTAAGCCCAAGAGTCAACTCCATACCTAGGTATACCTTTCGAACTGGGAGGTGTTTGGTAAATATAACTTTCTCCAATTCTTCGATCATAGATTTGGTGGCATCAGTATCATCAGGAGCTATGAACGATCTAGGAATTCTGTAATCATCTTCCTCATCAACTTCCTGTCCCTAAGGTCCGGTTGGGACCGACACCGATGATTGCTATTTAACTTCGGCCTTTTTGGCCGTCAACCCACTTTTTAACGTCGAAACGGCAGGTACTGGGGCCTGCTTCATATTGGGGCCTTGTGTCATTTTGATTTTTGTACATTATATTTTAATTTGAGGTATAGCTGGGGCCTTGTCACCAGAAATTTCATACTATTAATCTCTTATTTACTTAGAGGCTCCGTAGACATGCTATAGGATATGTTTTGAAAGGGGGAAAACAAATTAAAAAATATTGTTATAGTTGTCGGATGTTTTCACATCTAAATGTGAACTTGTAATCTTTTGATAATTATCAATAAAGCTCCTTTATGTAATGAAATATGATGTTGTACCTCTTATCCCCTCATTTCATATCTTTTGTCATTTATTCTCGAATCACTCATGAGCAATGTTGGGCAGTAGACATCAAGTAAGTTTGCTTGAGTGGGATATCTCGGTTGAGTGCGGGTCTTGCTTCCCAAGATTGGTGCGTGACAATCCTTCTCTGAGTCAATGATTCACACCACTCCTTTCATGTGTCAGGTACAGGATTTAGAGGCGATATGAGGTTAAGCGAGGGAAGATCACACTTGTTTCGTCGGTACACCCTCAACATGTTGCACGTGTATATTTTAGTTTGAAGTTGATTTTTGTTATGTGACTAATCATTGATTCTTCTTTTTCATACGTATGATTTTTATTCAGTTGGGAAATTATGTTTTTATCGAAAGCAAGATTGAAGATGATATGTGACATGTGAAGAGTTTTGAGTTACTATGTACTCTTCGGCACGGTTTAGGCAGAGTAGTGAAATCATATACTCAAAAGTAAATATCATCGTTCTTATATATTTTGCATAATTCCCAGCACAGCATCTTCTTTCTCGGTGTACTTTGAAGTCCTATTTTTCACCTAATTACGATATACTCTCGCGGTACCTTAAATGATTGACATGGCGATTAACCCAGCTTAGTTTACAACACAAATATAAAGAAAGAAAGAGATACTGTTGCAAGCAAAAAGAAAGAGATACTGTTGCAACCAATTCTCATTAGATTAGGAGGTATAAAGAGCATAGAACATGTAATGATGTATGGCAAAACAGGGGAGCACTTATTATTAGATATAACGGCAAAATGTCATAAAATAAAACTATCCTTTTCCAGAACCGAATGTGTTTCTATTCGTACTCATACTCATCCGATGGACCCTGAACCCTCGAGCTTTTAACAACTCCCAACCCCAATATCAAAAAAGCAAACTCTACTAAAATCTGTAATATACAATTTCAAGTTCTCAAAGTATACATGACCCAATGTATATACATCTTCATCAAGCTCACACGATTTCAAACTCGAAAGAAAGCAAGAGCAACGTAATCACACCCTTGCAACTTGCTAAGTGTTGACAAATTAAGAATAAATGCAAGTTTGCATCTTGCATCAAAATAACATCATTATTTCGAGAAGTAGGTTTTCGGAGAGAGGAGCCGACGAGGAGAAAGCATAACCAGAAATCTCGGAGAGGCAATAGCATCAATAGATCGACGGTTCGGACTATTAAACCCGTCCCCATCATGATCTCTCGGTATGTTGGGCCCATTGAAGGTGCTGCACCTTGCTAGCTTCCCAAACCATGATTGTTTCTTAGGAGATTTGTCATGCAATCCGTTTATCTTTTCACACAAGTATTGCTTCACTGCATTTATTCCTTTTTCCACCACATCCGGTGGAGGAGAAACGAGGCGGTTGCCTTCCACACTCAGCTTTTGGAGCTTCTTCAGACATCCAATGGAATCCGGTAACTCAGTTATCTTGTTGTAGCTAACATCTAATTCATGCAGGGAAATGAGAAACCCTACTGAATAGGGAAGATTTGTGAGGTACTGGAAATTTTGGCTAACGTTGAGGATTTCGAGGTTGATTAGGTTTTCGAGATCATCGGGGAGAGACCTCAAGCAGTTTAACCTGGCATCTAATACACGAAGGTTGGTTAAGTGAGAGGTAGAGTAAGGAAGGTATGCTAGTTTATTTGAATTTACACAGAGTTTCTTGAGATTTATGAGCTCAAATCCAATGGTGTCTGGCAAATGAGTAAGCATGTTGAAGTTGGCAATCAACTCTTCCAACGATCTGTAAGAGAGAAAAAGAAAATATTAGAGTCACGAGTATATAGTATTTTGCCTATGGCATGGCACCAGCGATAAATTATTTGTTTCCCTTAATTTGTTGGAATAAATTCATAAAATAAGTCAAGACTCCACGAAATATGCAGCACTACATAGAGGATAGGAGGAGAGAGATACACGTAAAGCACGTTGATAATGGAGTATTAAATAAACCACACTGATAGAAACAACACATTAGACTCGCATATATAAGTTGTCACATTAAGCACCTAGCATAGTTAATGAAACATTCTGGATGACTCGAAAAACACTCAAATATTATCCTCCATCAGTCCCAATTTATATGATACTCGAAATTTAGATAATCCAAAAAATAAAAGACAATAATTTATATTTAATATTAGCAATTCAATTTGGAATTTACCATTTTATCCTTAATATTATAGCCACCGAAATTTCTATTGCATATTTTAGATCATAAATATCAAAAATCTCTTCTAATTTATATTTAATATTAGCAATTCAATTTAGAATTTACCATTTTATCCTTAATATTATAGCCACCGAAATTTCTATTTCATATTTTAGATCATAAATATCAAAAATCTCTTTTCCATTTTAAACTTCGTTCCAATCAATCTTTATCATATAAATTGGGACGGATGGAGCAACTCAAAAGATTAAATGAAGCTGAATACTTAGGCCCCGTTTGGCCATACATTTAGACAACGTTTTTTCAATTCTTTTTTGAAAACATTGTTTGTTCATAGAATGATTTATTTTTGAAAAATTTCTGAAATTATTTTTCAAGTTCCCAAAATCTAGTTTAGGGTAGATTTTGGGTGAAATTTGTTCTCCCACTCACAAAACTTCAATTTTTTTTCAAATAAAATGCATGTCCAAACATAATTTCAACTTCCAAAAATTATGTTTCAAAACTACTTCAAAAATTATTATTTCAAGTTTCAACTAAATTTATGTCCAAACACTAGCTTAATAATGTAGTTATATGAGTATATAACTAACCTGCAATTCTCAATAGTCTTAGGGAGCGACAGAAGGAGGTTTCCAGAAACATTGAGAACTTTGAGCTTTGTGAGACAGCCTATAGAGTTAGGAAGGGACTTGAGCTCATTTGAATGCATATCTAACTCCACCAAGTTGAGCAGTCTGGCTGTTATAGACTCTGGTATACTCTACCCCAAATTAAACAATACAAGAGTAATTAATTAGTCGCACACAGATAATATTTTAGCTTTCTTATTGAAAATAAATACTTAGAAATGTGAATAAAATAAACCTAGAATAATAGTCAAAAGTTGAACAAATATCATTGAATTCTTAATACGGATAAATTCGAACAGTAATCCAGTTTTTATATAGTTAAAACGTCATTTTATTAAAAGATAAATGTTATTTAAACTAGAAGATGTATAGCATGTTTGGCCAAACTTCTCCGAAGCCAAAAGCAACCCAAAAAAGTGCTTTTTGTCAAAGTTGTAGTATTTGGTCAAACTTTTAGAAGAAAAAAATACTTCTCTTCAAAAATATTTTTTTAAAACTTACTTTTTGAGAAAAATACACTTAGAAATAGTTTTTAAAAGATTGACCAAACACTAAATACTGCTCAGAAGAGTTTTTATAGTTGATTAGTTAAACACAGACTGTCTCTCACCAAAAGTACATATGAAAAAAACACTTTTGAGAAAAAATATTTCTCAAAATAAGCTGATTTTTATAGCTTGGCCAAAGAAGCTATTAATTTGATCAATTCGGATCGGAGAAGTTTTTGAAGGATTTTATTTAAAACCAGACGTCGTTCGGAATTTTCAAATTAAAATGAAAATTTATATTAAAAATTATACTGACATATACTAATAATTTTATATTTTCTAGTTGTTACTAATATTTAGTTGATTTGAAAGTGTAGAAACCAAATACACCGTGGTAATATTATACTAGTATAATTTTCGGTTACAGACCTCCCTTGAGTTATTATTACGTTATTGAGAGCTTCCGCTACAAACTGGTCAAGGGGAGCATTGAATGTCTTTTGCTCTATATTTTATTTGATGGTATCAAAGTTAAAAACATTTGAACTTCGAATATACCTTAGGTTTTATTTTTTCCGCAATACAAAAGTTAATTACATACTTAAAAAGATACACAACTTAAAAGTATGATTAATCGGAATTGCTTATAATTCACAATTTAGTAAAAGAAAATAATTTGTTGACTTTCTAATTCATTGTAATCTCGTTATATAAAATGGACAAACGTAAAAATAACTATTTTCTTCTCATAAAAATGAAAGAAATTCAACATAATCAAACACATGCAGAAAAAAGGAACCAAAAGCAATTGAAAATGGAAGATACAAAATATTTTTCAGAAAATAAGTCATCCTTTAATTTACTGTTTGTTAATCAGCCAAAAAATAAATAAAAAATTAGACGTTTACTTGTTGGGTGGAAAATTTTCTTTTATAATTATCTCTAACTCTTAACTCGCTTGCATTCAGTTATCAAGGGGACTACTTAGAATTATCATATTTACTCAAAAAAAATAAAAGGACCACTATCCTTTTTGCTAACATATTATCAATCTTTAATTAAAAAAGAAAAATCCAACAAATATTTTTCACTTTCCACCAAATAAAAGAAAGAAATTTCCGGGAGAGAATATTTTTGAAAAATAACATTCATAGCACCAAACACATGTAAATAATATTTTCGGACTAACCTGAAGATTATTTTTGGAGAGGTCCAATTTGCAGATAGCTCCCAAATTGATAGATGGATTGACAGGAAGAGACTCCATAGACATTCCACTTAGATCCACAATCTCAAGCCTTTCTTCTTCTTCATCTACTTCTTCTACGATGGTTATCGTACTTCTTCTACTTGTTGTTCTCCTACTCTTCCTTTCAAACGGTTGTTGTTTTCCAACTTCCATTCTCATTCGCATCTCTTGACTCTCATACAGCATTTTCAAACATTTGCAATTCCAAATGACTTTTTATGTCTTTCTCGTGTGTTAACTACTCCTCCTATTGTTTATTTGGAATTGAGACAAGTTGGGTTGTTAGTTGTGTGCGGTGACAGAAAGCAAAGAGAATAACACTTATAGGGAAGGGACGTGCCCAAGCGCCGACCGCGGAGAAAAAAAGGGATTTCTTTAATATAATATATGCCTTCTTTAGAGGGGTGTCTTTGAATATTTTACACAAGTTCGTTTAGGGGAAAAATTCAAAGTCAATTATATACTGAGGCCGTCTCTTATCCGATATAGCTTTTAAATTTCCAAAAACAAAAAAAAAAGTTTTAATATGTTGTTAAAATTTATGAATTGTTTATCAATTATAAGGGGATTGTGTGATCGGAAACTTTTCTTCTTTGTTTTAATTTAAATGATCAAAAATAAAATGCATTGTTCTCATTTATTTCAAGGCTACAAAGGACAAGTGTTATTCTGTTATAAATAGAATTCTATTTAAGGTGAATGTCTATATTTTAGAGAGATTCTAGAGTTTATTATTTGGTGGTTAAGTCACCCTCTCCCTATAAATAGAGGGTTCTATTCCATCGTAAATCATCCCAATATCAATAAGAATTCCCCCTCTCTCTAATTTGCTCTCCAATACACTTCTTTTTCTTTTATTATTTCAATACACGTTATCAGCACGAGACTCTAACCAATTAAGTAGAAGCGTTTGGATTGAGCATAAAGATTGTCAATTGTTCTATGAACTTCCTTCATGATTAAATTCTAGATTTAAGGTAAGTATTTTACTTTTCTCTTTCAAATTCTTGACATTCAATAATTTGATTTTAAATACAAGCATAGACGATAAAGTTTGATTGCAACTCTAATGGAGTTTGAAAGAAATTATAACCACCCAAAGTGATAAAATTTATATGCCTTGCCATGATCAAATTCATGTATGATTGTGGGCAAAGAATTGAAAACCCGTCCCATTGAATTTGCTCCATTCTCATTCCCTTTAGAGAATATGATAGCAGTATGTGATAAGTCTGAAAGAAGACAAAATTATTACTATGAATGTATCAATGGATGTGGACGTGGCAATAGACGAAATTATAATCGTCGTCATTGTGGTAATGAGAACAATAAGGATTCTCAAAATAATCCTTCACTTTTGTGAAAGTAATATTTGTCATCGATTTGACATAAAATTTTATAAAGCACGTATAGATGATTATGGTACACTCATGATGTGAATGTGACAACATCTGATTTATGAATACATATTCATTCTTCAAAGAATATGAACGTGCTAGTAGTAGCGAATATACCGCACTCACCTCTAGAAGGAGGTTTGAGATGATATAAGAAAATAATGTCATTATTATGGCATGAATTGTCGTTGGTCACGTACCTATTGTACGCCAAAATATTTTGGCAATGTGATTATTAAAGGATAACAATAATGCAAGAAACATATCTTGCATATAATTTTGGTCATGACCATAATAGTATAACTTTCTCCTTGAAAGAGATATATGACCATATAGATATTGATTAATATGTGGTACTACAAAATTAATTGAGAGCTCTGGAAGAGCCAATTATTACTATTTTGGAGAAGCACAATTGATTACCAATAAGGTACTGTGTTGTAGTAAGTCTAAAAGAAATTCATTCAGTTTCCAAAGTATACGCGAAAGCAGTTAATTATATTGAGACTATAAATAAAGGAAAGATTTAATATCTTCTATTACTACAACTTGTAGCGGGGTAATATGTATGTTAAAAGCTACCCACTTTATTCTCCATTTTGTACTACACTAACAAAAGAATACCACAATAAAGTAGAAGTTTATTGATATAAAAACCCATATCATAATAAACTTAGAGTTTATTGATAATTGCACATGTCATGGTGTAAATCTGAAGTTTATCAATATTGATAATTTATTCAGTTGGCATAATTGGTTCAGCCATATCAATTTAAGTATGATGTGCAAAAATGATAAAGAATTCACATAGGTAAATATTAAATAGCTAGAAAGTTATTTACGAATTCTTTTATATTGCTTGTTCTCATTAATTAATAGATCAACTAAAATTGAGATTGAATCCCATGAATACTAAAAATATCAAAGGTGAATATGGGCCCATTCACCTGCCATGTATATCACATAAGATGCATCTATGAGATAATGTGCGATTATTATTAACCCGCAACATGGTGTTTGTATGGTAACTTGCTCAATAATTTGATTTAGAGCATAATTTCTAAATTTTTTATTCAAGATACTTTATCTTGATAAATTGGTTTACATCACAACTGGTTTAGCAAAATGATTTATTGAGTGCCTTTACTTAATAGCTAAACAATTGCTTATGAGAACAAAGTTTTGTATATTAGTTTGATATATGTTATATATGTCACACCTCCTTTCGGCGCGCCCCCACCCCGAGGGGTAAAAACGGGCGAAGGGAGTTTTTCTAATTAAAGTGACAATATTCGAAACGGGATTATTTTTGTTTATTTCAGAGTCGCCACTTGGAATAAATCAGGGTGTCCCAAGTCACCTATTTATTTAAATCCCGAATCGAGGAAATTTCGACTTTCCAAATGAAGTCTGCGAACCAGAAATTCTAAGTAAGGAATTCTGTTGACACGAGGGAAGGTGTTAGGCACCCCCGAATCCCGTGGTTCTAGCACGGTCGCTTAAACTATTAATAAATGGCCAAAATATCTGATTTTATACATGTTATAACCTATTTGCCTTTAATCAATTTGGAACTGCTTTTATTAAGTTAAAAATTATACCTTTCGACCTTTAAACAAACGGGTCTAATTTCAACCTGGACCCGGGCCCTAACTATACATGTTTTTGTATCCTACATTGTTTCCTCTCTAAAAGTGAAAAGGAGAAGTAACATCCCATATTTCGAGTTATTTGTAGTTGAATTGTGAACATGACTTGTTAGAGTCTGAAATGAACTAAACAGGCCTCCATTTAACATTTATGGGCCCAGGCCCAACGTGAAAAGCAGGGACTGGGCCATCCTATGCTGATTTGAGCCAACTACATGGCGTTATCCATGTTTAAATTCGCAATACGGCTGAAACGAGATTGATGTTGAGGGAAACTGTTTTTACGGGACTAAATGAACCAAAGAGTATAAACTAACTGATTATTTAACCTTAGTACTTGATATGCATTTAAATGGCTATAATGAAATAACTAGAGATGGCAGTGCATGGATACTACATCATTGGTTTTTCTAGCTAGCGTACATGGGAATGAATTCACAAGCTTAGATTACTACCAATCAGAATTTACTTATACATTTACAGCCTACTCACATGACTCGAATGAACAAATAACTAGCATATGGATACAACTAAATATATGAAGATGCAACTGGGCGGGTTCGAACTTTAAAGCTTCTCTTTATTCATGCTTCGAACTTCGGCTACATTGTATACCAGTGTAACAAATGTGTACCTGGAATTTGGAAAATTCAGAAATGAGGAAGGCAGAGACCAGTAATGCAGTAGCTCAAACAGCAACAACAAATAACAACAGCAGCAGTAGCTAATAGGAAAATCAGGAACAACTCGAAATAGCAGGCGGCTTAAGAAAACCAAACAACAACTCCAACAAAAAACGAACAGCAGCAATAACAGACCCAAATAGCTCAAAGAAAACTTCAGATAACTTGAACCCTCGGATATGGAAATAGAAACAGAGAAAGACCCAAATTGTTTCCGATCTTAAACCAATATAACAGTGCTATAGGGTGTAGGATCGCTTAAGATTTGACTCTTAAATCTCTTAACTAATCCTTTCAAAAAAAAAAACTCTCACAAATAAGGCTAAAAGCAGCTCTTACAACTGATGGCAAAAGAGCTCTAAAGTTGGCAGTTAAGGAACTCTAAACTGCTGGTTAGAGCTGTGTATTAGAGTGTATATCAGCCCTCCTCCCTTTCAAAAATCTCCTGTTTTCTATTTCTATTTTTCTCTGTCTCCCCCTGAATGTATATCAGTCCCCTACTTATATATCCAAACTTAACAGCCCTCTAGCCACTTTTTTTATTGTTTAAAAACTGAAAACCCCATATTATTCCCTCTGTGTTTCCACCTTTATTTGTCTAAGTATGGGTTTTATTTTTTAATCTGCTGAAGTTCAAAACTGGTGGGACACACTGCTGTCCAGCAGGTTCCACTAGTCCATTTCCATGTGCATTGCACTCTTTGAAACTTAGCTGATGTTAGTTTCTGATTTCCATTACTGAGTGCTTAAACATGCTGTAATTCTTATTACAGGTTTCCTTTTTTTTTTAAATCCAATTAAATACCAAGTTCAAAAGTACTCTTGTTGTACCATTATTAGGCCACTTAACTGAGTTTTCTATTAGGATAACAGCTATAGCCAATTCAACTTCTTAATTCACAGTGATTCGAAACAAACATAGGCAGTATTGACTACTGTCCAATAGTCTACAGACAGACTCACAAAACTAAATCGACGATATTCGTTTAAATAATTACAACACATATAATCTATAACGAATAATCAACAACAGTGATTCACAAATCTCGAGCAGAACAAGGCAGAATGCGAGACTAAATATTCGACGATATTAATCGAGACGAATACGTATTCTACAACAAACACAATCAAATAAACAAACAGAAAAAATTGGACCAAATAAAAGGTCTTGGGGATGGATAGAAATCAACAGGGAAT
>MU671594.1:75450-120508 GCA_026770625.1 Nicotiana glauca | reverse complement strand
CCCTCGGCTCGAGCTGTCTGCTCGGGTAAGCCAGGTCTAGAAAAAATAAACCCAGCTTTTCAAACCTAGTATAATATAGCCTCATGCCAGATACCTAGTAGGAACGCTTGTTTGCATTACGTGCATTTGACTTTGGGGACTCAACACATGGGCTAGGTCCGTCTAGGACATGTGTACCCGCAAAAAACCATCCTGATACATTTATGCTTAATACTTGCACATTTATTTATCTCGGATTGCATGTTGACCGGCTTATAGAATAAGGGAGAAAAAGTGAGAAAAATCAAAATTGAGGTGAGAGAGAGGAAATTACCCGCCTGTGAAAAACCTAGTGTCCAAAATATCCCAGAACTCTGCCGAAATTTTTGATAAAAAAAATATATTTCAAATGTTTATGTTTTCTGTTGCGTTAAAATTGACTGAACTACGCAAATTTGATTCTCACCGGATGTGAGATACGTAGGTAACCCTCATCGGGTCCGAGTTTATTTTTGCAAAAAAAGATAACCAAAAATATATGAAGTGCCGTTATTTTGTCATAAATAAATTAGGTAGTGCCGGTTTTGTCCCAAATAGCCAAAATGTCCCAAAAGGCACCAGAAAGGCTGTTCTTGCAAGAATAGCCACCTAAGGTCCTCTTTCAAATTTTTGATTAATTAGCAAGCACAGTCCTAAAATCTTCTTTCCTGAGGTGCTGAGGGGTTGTATTCGCAAAAGTGTTTTGTTTTAAATTGCAACTTTCAAAATTGATATTTTTCTCTCGATTCAAAATGAAATCATGGTCTTTTAACCAATCACTATAATTAAATGTGCAGGATGAGCACGATTGAAAATGAACCTTTCACAGTCCTTGTGGAAATCCCATTAGAACTTCACATGTGGTGGAATGATTTAGGAGAAGTCAGCAGAGATACTGTGATAAAAGCTTTGGGCGATCTTATTGGTCTTCTGAAGATTAAGCCTAGGACGGATATAATTGAGGCTTTGATACCCTTTTGGGACCATAATGTAGTCCATTTTGTTGATTTTGAGCTGACTCTTACGCTTGAGGAAATGGTGGGCTATGCTGTTTGTAGTGGAAATCTTAGAAATCAATACCCAGTGGCACCTAGAGCGGTGACTCCTAATAAATTTCTGGATCTTTTAAGCATCAGTCAGGAAGTTAGATATGGAAATTTGGCTAAGGGATTCTACACATTCTACTTTTTGTACCGACGTTACGGGGATTCCCACGGTTTTGAAATCCCAGATACCGGTCTAACTCAGTCGAGGAACAAAGATAAATGGGAATCCCAGCAGGGACTGGCTTTTATAGTGGCATTCCTGGGCGTCTTAACTTTCCCAAGAAAGGATGGAAACATAGAGTTGGGGCTTGTGGGAATAGCCGACTTCATGACTAAAAAGGCTAATGGCATCATTGTACCGATGATCTTAGCAGAGATTTACGTAGCTCTAATTGTTTACCGAGAAGGAGGAAAGTTTTTTGAGGGGTGCAATATGCTTCTACAACTCTGGATGGAGGAATACCTCTGCCACCGTCTGCGGTATGACCGGTCCTAAATGTATTGAAAAACATGAAGACTGGGTGAAGGGCCACGAGTTTCCGAAAGGTACAAAAGCATGGTTCACACTTTTGAGCTCCCTGACTGCAAGCCAAATTGAGTGGACATTCGGGTGGCTCTCGGTCAGTAAAGTCATTTACATGTCGGCCAAAGTTTGTTTTCTTTTATTGATGGGTCTCTAGAGCATTCAACCTTATTCCCCATACAGGGTTCTACACTAGCTAGGCAGGTGCCAGACTATCCCGCATGACGAGGATTTGAGTCGGCAGGTCATCGAACTAGGACCAAAAGATGTTTTCCCAAAAGAAAAGGCGCGTCGAATTTGGCATCAATGTAGGTTCCTAGAGCCAAAGATTCAGGTACAAGATCTGTCCAAAGGCGAGTTAGAGCCTAGTTATACAACTTGGTACAGTAAAAGGTCTCAAGTCCATCAGGAGCCCGAACGGCCCGCAAAAAGGCCCCATGTCCAACAATTCATTGACGGGGTACATGAGCAATAGAATTGGTTGGCAAAAGAGGCAAGCTACAGAGCCACAATAAGCAAATTGGAGGGGCAAAGTCGAGATCTTAAATTTGACAAAAGTGTGCAGGCCGCTGCTAACGAAGGGGAGAAGAAGAAATTGGCCCAAGAAAACAAGGCCCTTCGAGCCCAGATCCAAAAAATAAAGATAGCTACTGAGAATTAGGAAAGGAGTCGAGAGGATGAAAGACTCATAAATGGTCTTAGGAAGAAAATAGCTGAATGCAAGGATGATTTGGAAAAATTCGATGGTAATCTGGAAAGAGCTCGAGCACAGTTAGCAAAGAACGCAGAGGACAAGCATAGTATGTCCGTCAACTAAATAGGAAATATGAGGGAGAAGCCACCAACTTGATGAAAAAACTAACTACCCTCGAGAACAAAATGGAAAAACAAACAAATAGCTTCAAATCAGAAAGAGAACACTGCTATGCACTGATATTGTAGTTAGAAAAAGACCTGCAGTAGCTTTAGGAGCAAAACCATATAGCTGAACAAGTTTTGGGGGCCAGATCTTAGCAGATTGGGCGGTTGCTTCAAAAGAAAGGTATTATCAGAGAAAGGGTTAGGAGCATTGCGGAATACATTATAATGAAGTGCAACGAATGTGAGGACATGACTAGGTCCATGTTCTTCGCTTCCATTATGATTTTTGTCAGATAGATCATGGATGACCTATTTTGCCTTCAAGAAGATATGGCGCATAGGCCCGCAGCGAGACCGACTGATGTCACGCGTGCCCCAGGAGCAGTAATTGAGGCACTTATGTATTCATGATTTTTATTCGAGTCTGTATTTTTGGTTTCTTTGGAGTCTGTTAGTCCATTTTCGAGTTTGTATTTTCATCTTTCTTTGGATTCTGTTAGTCCACTTGTCGAGTCTGTTAGCTTTTTATTTAACTCTGTAGGGGAAGCCATTATAATCAAGATGTTTTGCTTTTATTTTATGAAAAATTGAAAACCCAAAAAATGTATCTTTCTTTTATTTTCACTTATCCCTGAACTATGCTTGGTTTGATTCATGTGGGGTCATGATACGTAGGCAGGATTCGATCATAACCATGAAATAAAAAAGAAGAAAAAAGAGAAAAATAAAGAAAAACTGTGGGAAGGAAATAATGGCAAAACAAGAGAGAAAAAAATGAGAGACTAAAAGAATAAAAACAAGAATCAAGCAAGGAAAAGCAGGAATGAAAAAGAGAGCAAGAAATTACAAAATGGAAATTAGTGAAAGTTGGGATGACGCAAACAGCTGTTCAAATGCATAATAAAAATGGTTAACTACTTAGGTGCATTGCATCCCCAATGTACGGTTGCCTATCTGCTAAGCTCTTAATTGATAACAAGTTTGCTTGTTATCATCCAGTCCAGGCAGGTGGTTAGTTTGTTTGGCATTTTGCCAACTCACCGGTACAACACCAGGTCCAAAGACAAGTTGATCATGGTTGGCCAAAAACTAGATGCAATTGTTATTGATCCGTCAAGGGAGGGGGAAGATTCTGATATCAATTTGAACATACGTTAAAACACCAAATGGCAGAGATGTACCGTGCATGGATGAAAGGGCATCCACCATCATCATATCCCGCCAACCCTGCTTTCATCCCGCCACTGGCTCAATTCCAAGAACCTCCCACTGCTGATTTATCTCCAGGCTTCCCCCATTTCCACCACTATCAAGGCACCACTTCCCAAACCACACAAGCACCACCAGCTAAACCAATCCCATACCCCCTTCCACCAGCCACCCATGTTTTCGTGGCACCACCACCAGCTACACTTCATCGATCCTCCAACGAGTCTTTGTTCCAGACCCAAGATAACCAATACTATCCCCCGGAGTCTACTTTCAAGGCCCCAGATCATTACTCCTACACTCCTTTTTTTGACCTCCCAATTGAGACTGAGAAACCACCTAAAAACTCAGAGCAAGAGGAGATATTCAGGAAGGTAAAAAGCCTAGAACAATCATTCAGAAGCATGCAGGGATTGGGAGGCCAGGTGAGCGTGGCCTACAAAGATTTGTGTCTATTTCTTGATGTTCAGTTGCCTGTGGACTTTAAGATGCCTAAATTCAACCTATATGACGGGCATGGAGACCCGATGGCCCACCTGAGGGGATTATATAGCAATATGAGAGGGGAATGAAGAAAAGATGAACTGTTAGTGGCATACTTTAGCCACATTCTAAGTGGTGCCACGCTGGAGTGGTACACTCGTCAAGATCACAACAGATGGTATACTTGGGATGATTTGGCCCAAGCTTTCACTCGTCATTTCCAGCACAACATCGAGATTGTTCCGGATCGATTGTCTTTAACTAAGATTGGGAAGAATCCCAGTGAAAGCTTCAGGGAATATGGTTTTCGCTGGAGAGAACAAGCAGCAAGGGTTAACCCTCCAATGGAGGAGAACGAAATGGTCGAATACTTTATGCAGGCTTTGAAGCCCACTTACTTTAGACATCTGATATCAACCATATGCAAGTCGTTCAACAAGGTAGTGAAGATGGGTGACATGGTGGAAGAAGGGCTTGAATCAAGCAAAATAATGAGCTACTCGTCCATCAAAGCAACGACCTAAGCCATTCAAAATAGTACCGGGGGAGTGATTGGAAAGAAGAAGAAAGAAGATGTGGCAATAGTTGATTCAGGATCGTGGTTTGGACCAAGGGGCCCGTCACACCATTATACCCAGCCTCGACCTTATCACGAACCTATACCCAAACCCTATATAATCCACCCCAGCACTACTTCCCTTCACTAGACACTCAGATTTCCGTCCAACACGCCCAGACATATGCTCAACCTTCGGCTTACTCACAATGGCTTGCCCCAACCCTACAAAACACCTACCCAGCCCCACAAAATGCTTAACCACCCTCACGAGCCTACCGAAACCCTATCGGTCCAAGTTTCCGACCCAATCTAGTATTCAAAAATGAAAGGTTGCAGTGGAAGAAAACTTTCACCCCGTTGGGGGAGTCTTATACCAGTTTATTCCAGAGATTGAGGCAGTTGGATATACTGAGGCGAATTGAGTCAAAATTGCCAAACCCTTCTCCAAAGAATCTTGATTACTCCTTGAGATGTGCATATTGTTCTGGTACTCGGGGGCATGACCCAGAGAAGTGTCGGCACTTGAAAAATGCTATCCAGGAGCTCATCGACACAAACCGGATTGAAGTCCAAACTTCAGAGGCACCCAACATCAACCAGAACCCATTGACAACCCATGAAGAAACAAAGATGATTGAGATAGTACACAAGAGGGGAGCCCAAGAAGCCTTTACAGTCCATCATGATGATTCGGTCCAGTAAGGCCAAGCTAGTAAAAAAACCAACGGTTGAAGGATCAGTGAACAATTTGAGCATGACAAATAATGAGCCATTTGTGGTAGTTAAGAAAAGATCCTCAAATGATGCTGTGGCAAAGCAAGATAGGTCAAAAGTGGCGGTGCTAGGGTTGGAAAGTAAGCCTATCATAATTGTGGAGGGTGCCCGTCGGACCCTGTCATCATCAAACCTGTAACCCAGTTGCCGGTAGTCAACACCAAGGCTATCCCATGGAGCTACGAACGGGTGATAGTGACCTACAGGGGAAAGGAAGTGAAATAAGAAGTCAATGAGGCCCAGGGACTAGCTCGTTCGGGGAGATGCTTTTCCACGGAAGAGTTAATAAAAGCAAAAACATCTAAAGATAATCCAGTACTAGAAAGAAAGTAGTTACTAAGGAAGAAGAGGAGGAATTTTTGAGAAAAATGAAGGTACAAGATTACTCCATCGTAGAGCAGCTGAGAAAGGCGCCCGCTCAGATTTCCTTACTGTCATTGTTGATATATTCAGATAAGCATCGTCGGGACCTGATAAAAATTCTGAATGAAGCTCATGTCCTCGACAAAATTTTAGTGAACCATTTGGAGATGATCACCAACAAAATATTCGAGGTGAACATGGTCACTTTCTCTGATGACGAGTTGCTTGTGGAAGTTACTGAACACAACAGAGCTCTCTATCTGGCAGTAAGATGTGAAGATTCTATAGTCACCAGGGTGTTAGTTTAAAATGGTTCCAGTGCAAACATTTGCCCGCTCTCTACTCTGAAAAGCTAAAAGTTGATGATGAGAGGATTCACAAGAACAACATATGTGTCCGAGGTTTTGACGGTGGAGGGAAAGACTCGGTTGGTGATATAGTGCTTGAATTGACAATAGGACCGGTGGAATTCACCAGGGAGTTCTAGATACTAGACGTAGCCAACTCTTACAATTTACTACTAGGTCGACCTTGGATACATGCCACCAAAGCAGTCCCGTCCACTTTGCACCAGATGGTCAAGTTCGAATGGGATAGACAGGAGATCGTCGTGCTTGGTGAGGGGAATTTGTGTGCTCATAATGATGCCTCTGTCCCATTCATTGAGGCTGAAGATGACAAAGGGCCTTGGGTCTATCAAGTTTTTGAAACGGTGCCGGTCAAGAAGGTTCCAGAAGGGAAATTTGTTCCAGCTCCAAAGATAGCCTCTGCATCTGTCATGGTGGCTTCTGAAATGCTGAAAAATGGTTTTGTGCTGGGCAAAGGTCTGGATGCATCCCTATAGGGTATCACACAGTCGGTGTCCCTCCCTAAAAATTTTGGTATGTTCGGTCTTGGATTCAAACCTACATCGACAGATGTGAAAAAGGGCTAAAAGGTTGAAACGGAAGGCGTGGGCACTTCTGAAGCCTATCCTACATCTCTCCAAGTCTTTTATCAAGCCTGGTGCCAAGAAATGCCCAGTGATAGGAGTTCCAGGTTCTATGGTTGACATTGATAAAGAGTTAATTGAAAGGTTCCAGAGGTTGTTTGATGATGTGAACACAGTAGAAGTTGGAGAAGGTTCTAGCAAAGCAGACGTGCAGTTCGTCGGGCCGAATGTAAAGCTTAACAATTGGAAGGCAACTCCTCTCCTTACTCGGAAGGAGTCTTGGTAGTTTGTTTTGTTTTCCTGTTTATCTTGATTATTCCAGGGTTGTGACTCCGATTTTTATTTTTCGCTTGTTGATGTACAAACCCTGTTATCCTTTATTTTCAATAAAGTGCAATTTCCCTTTTCCACCATTCCTGATAGTTCTTATTTTTGTTTTTCTTTTCTTCTTTGTACAGTTCTTTTTATGATGGTTTTAATGACATGACATGTATGAGAAATCTTCAATCGAGTCTTAAAAGTCAATCTAACTCTTAAATAATAATCCAAGAAATAGAGTGTGATGATGAAATAGAATATGATGAAGATGAATCATTTGAAGAAATTAGTAAAGAGCTAAGTCACTTTGAATAAAACTGAGGCAATCAATTTAGGGGATCCAAATAATATCAGAGAAACCAAGATAAGAATACACTTGGAGCCACAAATCAGGGAAGAAAGAATCAAAGTACTGTTTGAATATAAAGATATTTTTGCATGGTCATATGACAACATGCCGGGTCTAAGTATTGACTTGGTGGTTCACAAACTTCCCACTGACCCGACATTCCCTCCCGTCAAGCAGAAGTTAAGAAAGTTCAAAACGAATATGAGTGTGAAGATTAAGGAAGAAATCACAAAGCAGTAGGTCATTCGAGTTACGCGATACCCCACTTGGTTAGCTAATGTTGTGCTAGTTCTAAAGAAGGACGGCAAGACCAGGGTGTGTGTTGATTATCACAATCTTAACAAAGCAAGTCCAAAGGATAATTTTCCATTACCAAATATCCACATTCTGATTGACAACTGTGCTAAACATGAGATCAGTTCTTTTGTGGATTGCTATGCGGGATACCACTAGATTTTGATGAATGAGGAGGATGCAGAAAAGATAACATTTATCACACCACGGGGGACTTATTGCTATCGGGTAATGCCATTTGGTTTGAAGAATGCTGAGGCAACTTATATAAGGGAAATGACTACTGTGTTCTATGACATGATACACTAGGAGATTGAGGTTTATGTGGATGATGCGATCATAAAGTCAAAGCAACAGGCTGACCATGTCGGAGACTTGAGGAAGTTTTTCCTAAGGCTTTGCAGGTACAATCTTAAGCTTAACCCTGCCAAGTGCACATTTGGTGTTCCATCCAGAAAACTATTAGGATTCATATTTAGCCGTCAAGGCATTGAGTTGGACCCATCAAAGATCAAATCTATCTAAGAATTTCCACCTCCAAGGAACAAGACTGAGGTGATGAGTTTGCTCGGGCGTCTAAACTACATCAGCAGGTTTATTGCTCAACTCACGACAACTTGTGAACCCATATTTAAGTTGCTGAAGAAGGATGTTACGGTTAAATGGACTGATGAGTGTCGGGATACATTTGATAAGATAAAGAGGTACTTGTTTAACCCACCTGTGTTGGTCCTGCCAGAACTCGGGAGGCCTTTAATTCTTTATTTGACCGTCTTGGACAATTCATTTGGCTGTGTATTGGGTCAACATGACATCACTGGAAGGAAAGAGCAAGCCATCTATTATCTCAGCCTGAAGTTCACATCTTATGAGGTTAAGTATACTCCTCTTGAAAGTACATGTTGCGCCCTGACTTGGGTAGCACAAAAGTTGAAGCATTATTTGTCATCTTACACTACTTACCTCATTTCTTGCCCGGATCCTCTAAAGTGTATCTTTTAAAAGCCTGTGCCCACAGGAAAACTTGCGAAATGGAAGATTTTGCTCACAGAGTTTGACATTATCTGTGTGACTCGGACCGCGATGAAAGCCCAAGCATTGGCCAATTATTTGGCCGAGAACCTGATCGAGGAAGAGTATGAACCATTGAAGACATATTTTCCCGATGACTAACATGAAAGGTGTCGGGATAGGGGTCGTGCTTATTTCTTAAAAAAGGCGTCAGTACCCTGTTACGGCTCAGATTCGTTTCTATTGTACCAACAACATGGCTGAGTATGAGGCATAGATTTTGGGTTTGAGGTTAGCTGAAGACATGGGAGTCCAAGAAGTCTTGGTCTAGGGAGACTCGAACCTTCTGGTACACAAGATTCAAGGAAAATGGGAGACACGAGATTTAAAGCTTATACCATATCAACAATGTTTGCATGATCTTTGTCAACGATTTTGTTCAATAGAGTTCAGGCATATTCTAAGAATCCATAACAAGGTTGCTGATGCTTTGGCTACCTTGGCGTCAATGTTGCACCACCTGGACAAAGCTTATGCCGACGCTCTACATATTCAAGTTCGTGATCAGCATGCCTATTTTAATGTGCTTAAGGAAGAACTTGATGGTGAACCATGGTTCCATGACATCAGGAAGTACATCAGAATGAGGGTATATCTGATACCAGCCATAGGTGAACAAAAGAGAACAATTCGACATTTGGCTGGTGGATTTTTCTTTAGCGGAGGGATTTTGTACAAGAGAACTCCAGATCTTGGGCTGTTGAGGTACATCGATGCTAAGAAAGCCATGACTAGCATGACCGAGGTACATTCCGGAGTTTTTTGGCCGTATATGAGCGGGTATGTTTTGGCAAAGAAGATTCTTCGAGTAGGGTATTACTGGCTCACCATGGAACGAGATTGCATTAGCTTTATGTGTAAGTGTCATCAATGCCAGGTATACGGAGACTTGATTCATTCTCTGCCATCTAGGTTGCACACAATGTCCACACCGTGGCCTTTTGTTGCTTGGGGCCTGGATGTCAATGGACCAATCGAGCCAGCAGCATCCAATGGGCACAGGTTCATTCTGGTGACCATTGACTACTTCACTAAGTAGGTTGAACCTAAAACTTTCAAATCTGTGACCAAGAAGGCAGTGGTCAATTTTGTTCGTTCAAATATCATTTGTCGGTTCGAAATCCCAAAGGTGATCATCACAGATAATGATGCTAATCTTAACAGTCATATGATGAAAGGGGTATGTTAACAATTTAAGATTACGCATCGCAATTCCACCCCATCTCCCCAAGGAAAATGGAGCAGTCGAGGCAGGCAATAAGAATATAAAAGATACTTCAAAAAATGGCACAAGGTTCCATGCAATGGCATGAAAAATTGCCCTTTGCGTTGTTGGGTTATCGCACTACTATTCATACTTCAGTAGGTACAACTCCTTATTTGTTGGTATATGGCACTGAAGCAGTGATATACCAGCAGAATTTGAAAATCCATCCCTTCGTATTATTGCAGAAGTCGAGATCGATGATGATGAGTGGGTCAAAACCCGTCTGGAGCAATTGAGTTTGATTGACGAGAAAAGATTAACAGTAGTGTGTCATGGCCAGTTGTATCAAAAGAGGATGTCAAGAGCATACAACAAGTAGGTGCGTCCACGGAAATTTGAAGTGGGTCAGCAAGTATTGAAACGTATCCTTCCACATCAGGCTAAAGCAAAAGGCAAGTTCGCCCCAAATTGGCAAGGGTCGTTCATTGTAACAAGAGTGTTGTCCAGTTGTGCTTTTATATTTAACAGACATAGAAGGAAAATGTGTAGATATGACTATCAATTCTGATGCAGTCAAAAGATATTATGTATGATTTCTTTGGTTTAAATTGTGTTTGTTTGTACTTGGCATATTTTGAAGATTGGAATGACGAAGGCATTTTATTCTGCTATCTAAAGATTTTACCCTTTGTTACCCCTTTGAGTCTTATTTATTTTCTTTCATACCCCTCTTTAGGAATCAGTAGCAAAATTTAGAAACACGAACGCAAAAGGTAAGTAAAGAAGAAAAAGAGAAAAAGAGAAGAAAGAAGAGAAAGAAAAGAATGGAAAAAAAGAAAAAAAAGAGAAAAAAGGAAAGCAAAAGAAAGAGAGGACAAGATGAAAAAAAGGGAAAATAGGAAAGAAAAAGAAAAGATAAAAGTAACAACAACAAAGCAATTCCTATGCCATGAACTACGTTCGACCTGATTCCTTTTAAGGATACGTAGGCAGCCTCACGGTTCAGTCCCATCAAAATAAAAATTCAAAAGTCCCCAAGCAAAGAAGCCGGGGCAGAAGTTGTGGTTGTTGTAAGAGATATGATTCCAAAAGTTGTAATTTCAAACCCGTTCAAGCCGTTTTGAGCCTTTATGATACCCTTTCTTTCTAACCCTATCCAAAAGCCCACATTATGGTCCAAAGAAAGTCCTTCCGACCAGTCTTCAAAAGATGCCAAGTCGAGCAAATAGAGGTGCAATTCATATCAGGGGAAACATTCCGGTCTAAGCAGGAAAAAAAAAATGAGAGAATCTTATTGGTAAAAACTGCCACGGGCTGCGTAAGGCGATTGAAAGCTGAGAGAAATTAAAAATAAGAGAGTCTTATTGCTGAAAACCCTCACGGGCACCGTAAGGCAATGATGAGTTGAGAGATGAAAACATGAGAGAGGTTTGTTGGTGAAAACCCTTCAGGGCACTACAAGCTGAACAAGGCTAGTGACTTGGTAAAGAGATTGGGTTATGGAAATCCGGGCACAAAGTATGATAATTGAAAGGTGATTTGGTTGAAAAGGCTGGGATGATTAATCCGAAATGCATGTCATGATCATCGATGCTAGTTTTTCCACTTAGATAAGTCTTTTTTCCTTTTCTCCCTCAAACAGTCGTCTAGTTTTGGATTTTTTTCTTTATTCCTAACTTTCGAAGTCATTGCATTTCATTTCTCTTGGGTTTATTTCTTTAAGGTTTTTCCAATATCAGCCTCGTTTAAGCAAGTGAGAAAGGATTTCAAAACATACTACCAACTTCCAAATTGGACAAAGCAAAGTGCGGCCAAAGCATACCAGAGATAGCATGATGTAAAGTGGAAAATAAGGTGTTAGTGAAAGCTCCATTGGTCGAATGGTTTGGTAATCTTGTGGGAGATACAGAGGTTCAGATAGAAATGTTAGAAATGTAAAACAACGGGTTGGATGTAGAGCACTCGGGTCATTTAGGGTCCTGCAGTTGAGATTCTATGAGAAAGTCAAATAATTCTTGGCCAGTACAAAGCAGCCAATTAGAACAAAGCACGGCAATGGAAAGGCCACCTTCAACAAGAATGCCACAAACTAACCACCACATTTTTCAAATTGATAAAGTTTTCATTAATTGAAACAGGGGCAGAAAATCTCGTTTATTCCGGAGGAACCCTCCATAAGGAAAACATGTATCGGACAGGTCCGACCGTAAATTCTCAGGACCCACCTGGATAATGGAATTTAATTTGAAACTCTCAGGACCCTCCTGGACAATGGGACCTAGTTAAAATTTAAAACATTCATGAGTAACAAGTTCTAGCATAAGCTCTACTTTGAGGAAATATAAGTTGGTTTTGAAGTTTTCATTCTTAGGATGACATTCATATGATAATAGGATTTAGTTTTAAGACCTTCATAGATAACAAGATTTAGCCTAAGTCCTACCCTTAGGAAATATAATTTAGCTTTAAAGTTATCATTCTTAAGATAATATTTAATTTGAAGTTTTCACGATCCTCCTGGATAATGGGGCCTAGCTTTTAAACTCCTAGAGATATTGGGTAACATGATTTAATTAACACTTACAGATGTCCTCATCTACCAAACTGGGGCAGAAAAGTTTCTTTTGTTTTTGTCTATTTTGATGTAATCACGCGCCCACCTGGAGAACAAGGAAAGACAACACAAGCTTTAAGAATAGAAAGCAGTTGAAGTTTTGGCAATCAGGCGCACACATGGAGAGCAAGGGAATACAGTTGAAGTTTTGGCAATCAGGCACCCACCTGGAGAGCAAGGGACTACAGTTCAAGTTTTGGCAATTAGGGGCCCACCTGTAGAGCAAGGAAATACAGTTAAAGTTTTGGTAATCAGGCTCCCACCTGGAGAGCAAGGGAATACAGTTAAAGTTTTAGCAATTAGGCACCCACCTAGAGAGCAAGGGAATACAATTAAAGTTTTGGCAATCAGGAACCCACCTAGAGAACAAAGGGAAAGCTGCAATGTTCAAAGGAAGACGGTTCAAGTTCAGTAATCAGGCGCCTACCTAGAGAGCAAAGGAATGCAGTTCAAGTTTTGGCAATCAGGCGCCCACCTAGAGAGCAAGGAAATACAATTGAAGTTTTGGCAATCAGTCGCCCACCTGGAGAGCAAGGGAATACAGTTGAAGTTTTGGCAATCAGGCGCCCACCTGGAGAGAAAGGGAATACAGTTAAGTTTTTTCAATCAAACACCCACCTGGAGAGCAGGGGAATATAATTGAAGTTTTGGCAATTAGGCACCCACCTGGAGAGCAAGGGAATACAATTGAAGTTTTGGCAATCAGGCACTCACTTGGAGAATAAGGGGACACAGCTCAAGATTTGGCAATCAAGCACTCACCTGGAGAACAAAGAAATACAATTAGGGGATACAGTTCAAGTGTTGGCAATCAGGTGCCCGCCTGGAAAATAGGGAAATTCACTTTAGAATGCAATTCAAGGCAGCAACAAAGGAAGCTCACCTGGAGAGGACAAGTCAACAGAGCAGCAGAAACTGCGAAATCAAGTTTGAAGATATAGATAGGATTCTTGTAATTCATAGATCATAGTTTAGTCTAGCTTCTTTTATTTTGTCTTGGTATAATAAGGAGTTCAGCAAGAAGTAACAACAGCAGCAGCAACAATAGCAGTTAAATCACAGATTCCTGGTAGTCTCAGCTACCAAAACTTCTCGATTTACACTGACCTAATTCCTTTATAGCCAAGGATATGTAGGCAACCTCGGAAGCAAGGTGCGGTCAAATCTCTCAAAAAATGCTTCCCACGGAGTATTCAAACGGGCAAAAATCGCTCGTATCCGCTCACTTTATCTTTGCACGAAAACTATTTGTGTTTCCGAGCAAAGAGGGACAACTGTGAGCACGTGATTTTTGCCCTATAAGGAATTACTCCCATAAAATACAAGAAAAATATTTTTGCCATTTTTATAATTTTATGGGATTTTGTGAGAATTTGTGCTAATTGCTTGCATTTCTATGCATGTTTATTGTTGTTAAAAATCATAAAAATGCCAAAAATACCATGCATTGCATTCAAGTTTCATTTTCATATTTTTAGAATTAATTAGTTAATTAGTCATTTTATTTAAAAATGAAAATCACAAAAAGTTGGCTCAGTTTTACATTCTTAGTTTTTAAGTTTAGATTATTAATTTTTCTCCTTTAATTTAGGGTCAATTAATTATTAATAAACAATTAGTCTAATTTTACAATATTAGATCAATTTAGGATTTAATTTAGGTTTTAACTAATTATGGAAAAAGAAAAAAATAACATATAAAAGAAAGCAAAAGAAAAAAGAATTGTGAAAAAGGGTTTGATTTAGCTTTGAATTTGTGCCAAATCTCTGCACCCAACCCGTCCAAAATTGGCCCAAACCCAATCCCTAACCGGTCCAAACCCTTCAGTTTTTGGGACAGCTAAAATGACGTAGTACTAAGTCAAAACTACATCGTATTGAGTTAAACCAATCCAAGTGAATCCTGACCCCTCGATTGTCTCTCATCCAACGGCCTTGAAGGCTTTCCCCATTTTGTTTAAAAGTGTCCAAAAATCCTAAAAATAACCTAAGACCACTAACACCATCTCTCTCAAACCCTACACTTCACCGCCGCCCTCCATCAACCGAAAATCGTCAGCGGCGGTGGTTGATCTCAAAACTCCATCAAAATTCGACCGCACAACCTCTGTTGTCCCCCATTCCAAAACCACCATTAATTTCCTCCAAAAATCATCCAGCCTCTCTGAATTTCAAATCTTAGTTTGAAGAAAATCCACCATTTTTTCTCTCGTTTTCCTTTTTGATTCATTCCTCATCTGACCTCTTCTCAGCATTGGTGCATGCACAAATCGATTTTCCTTGTTGAGAAGAGTCATTTAGATATAATTTTATTTGGGCTCATGATGGCTGGATTTTGGGCAAGTAGCCTTCAATGGCCCAAAACGTTTGGGTTTCTGTTTCATCTCGCTCCCGGCGTGTGGTGAGGATTATAACGTGAAGCACTAGCCGTTGAAGAAATTTCGGTCAGTGATCATGTTACAATTCCCACCACTAACCAAAATCTTTGCTTGGCGGATTCATTATAGGCTCGTGATTGACTTCCTTCAGGTTAACATTTATTTAGCAAACAGGGCGTACATTTCTCTTCCTCTTTCCATGGCTTTTCCTGATTTCAACTTTTTGCATAAAACTAGTTTTTAGTTCATAATGGTTTAACAATAGATTAATAAGTGTCTTAATAGCAGGTGTTAAGGATTGGTTGTTTTCTGAGAGTTTCTATTTTTGTTCTTTTTAAAAAAAAAAAATATTTTGTTCGATTCAGGTTCTGTGTGTTTAAGTTCTTGATGAATTCATTTCCTACTACTAGTTAGGATCTTAATTTGGGCTTCGTAGTTTAGAAGCCCTAAGAAGGGGAGGGTTTCAATTCTGGCTGTATGGCTCATTTGTTAGATTTTGATAAGGTAAATAACAGCCTTCTAAAGGGTATTTAGAGGAATTGGATAGGAAGAATCTAGGCTAACTGCCTAGGAAGCTGCTAGGAAGGTGGAAATTGGATGAATTACTGAATAGTTTAAAAGGTTAGGGTCTGAAATGAAAAAGATGAAAATTGGGGAAGGGGTAATGATAAAGTTTAAAATCAATTTTGCTGCCAAAAGCTTGCTATAAAAAGGCTTATTTCCTTCATTTCTGGGCAGAGATTAGAATACCTAAAACTAGCAAACGGCTTAAGAATACACACACACTGATAGAGTTTGAAAATTAGAAAGAAAAACACTAAAAAAATCGCAAGCACTATTCCATTGCAGCTGGTTTTCATATTTCTTGGGTTTTAAAAGCTTGAGTACATTGCTGTTCTTTTTCTGGGTTTAAAACATGGTTAAATCTGATTGATAGTTAATGTTTGTTGCTATTTTAAAGATCTGCTGATATCACTATTTTCTTTGCTGAAGTTCTGTGGCTATTTTTGGTTTATATCCAGGCACTCCTTTGAATCTTGAATGACAAATGGAGCTTGAATGTGTTTTGTGTGGAAGATATGTTTCTGCTGATATCAATGAAAATTGTTCTTGTTTGGACTTTAGTTTTCATATTTCTTTTTAAGCCATTCAGCTTTCTCTTCATTTCTTCCTTTCTATTTCTTTTCGTATATGTGTAAATCTGCTGTGATGGTCATTGGTTAATGAAGTTATTCAGTGACAAATATTTTAGTAGCTCATGGTGTAGTTATTATGTCTGTGTAACAGTCCCAGATAAAGTTATAGTATAATCAGCTCGTTTATCTATTATTCATTGAAATGGGATGCTGACTAATGTGATGTCTTTGGGTTTGCTTGTCAAGTTTGAGGGATTAATTTTAGAGTTCCAATTTTATGTACTTTTGAAAAAAACTCCATGTGATTGCAAAAAATAATGTTCAGATGGGTCATCTTAGAAGTCAAACATTGATGTGGTAGTTGAACATCTGGATTTTGATGTGATTCATTACCTGTTTAAAGTCATTCGAATGATAAAAGTTCAAGCTAATTGATTTTGTAATATGCCACAGTACGTTTCTTGCACATGAAGGGATTAACATTGTAATTTGTCAATCACGTATGTCTATAGTCGTTCCGGTGCGTTAAACATGGGAGTTGGTATTCTTTGGTTTCCTTTTGGTGAGATATTCTGCATTGTATCTGCTTTTTTAATAATTAATTCGATCTATGGAACAAGTAAAATGCTGGGTAAATTTGTCTAATAGTAGTATCATTTTGGGGACCTAGGATTTAAATAGGAGTCGGCCCCAAAGTCAATAGACTAAACAGGGTTTCATTTTCAGGGCCCAATAACTACCACGTAATTCTAGCTGAAATTCTTCGCTTATGCCACAATTGTTCTATTTTCGTAAACGACACTTCAATAATCTTGAATTTATTTAAGAGTGCATGAATCTCGTAGTTTGCTTTAAGTGCAATTTATTAAACAAAGTGAGGTGTGCCATATCAAACAAGACCTATATTTTATGGCCCTCATAAGACTAGATCAATAAATCACTTGAAGAAAGAGATTTGAGGCGTGCCATAAGCAAATTAAATCATCTATGGCCCTCACAAATGTTATAATTTAGATATTAAAAAATGAACATCATAGTTTGCTTTAGGCGCGTTAATTATATAATTACCATGGCTACTACTATAATCCGGGTGTACATTTCATGTGATCCGGTTTTAATTTCTAACAAGGTTAAATAGAACGTGTCGTGAATCACGGGTGCATTTCATGTAGCGTGACTTGCGACGTGTTTTAAATAACTTTGAAATAATTCCTTAAATAATTAAAAGCGGCTAAAAAAATTATAAAAATGCACATAGGTTTAAAAGTATTTTAAAATCTGATAAAATAGGCCAATATTAAAAGTTGAGCGACCGTGCTAGAACCACGGAACCTGAGAATGCCTAACACCTTCTCCTGGGTTAACAAAATTCTTTACCCGGATTTCTGTGTTTGCGGACTATAAAATAGAGTCAATCTTTCCTCGATCCGGGATTCGACCCAGTGACTTGAGACACCATAAATTATCCAAAGTGGCGACTCTGAATTTAATATAAATAATCTCGTTTCTATTATCACTTAAATTAGTAAAAACTCCCCTATACCCCTTCCGAAGATAGAAAAAAGGAGGTGTGACATTCTTCATTAGAGAGGTTGGAATTGTGAGAAAACTTATACTACATGGCAAATGATATGGAGTTGCCCTAACTTGTAGGAGTGGATTTTAATATAGTGCTACATGAGAATGAGAACATAGGGGGATTACCAGTACATCCTCCTGAAGATGAGGACTTTACATTCTGTGTAAACTCACGTGGATTGATTGATCAAGGGTACAAAGGGAGTCCATTTACATGGTGGAATGGGAGACCTAATGTTGAGTGTATATTCAAGAGTTACATAGGATCTTTGTTAATTTTACATTCTATAACATGTTTCCAATAATTGAAATGGAACACTTAATCAGAACAGGATCAGATCATGAACCATTATTCATTAAATGTGGAGAGCATACTACAAGCTTTGTCAAGCCAATCGGTTTTTGAATTTCTGGACAAAACATACTACATTCATAGTGGCAGTGAGGCAGAATTGGGAAGCTAATTTCATTCGAGATCCATTTCTCATGTCAAGCGTAAGCTGAAGAAAGTGAAGGCAACTTCATCTAAATGGAGTAGGGATAGTTTTGGGGACATCTTCAAGTAGTTCGCTATATTGAAAGACATAGTTAGATTAAAGGAGATATTTAGAGTAAAGGAGATGTTATTTGAGGAGGATCCTACCATATAGAATAGGATTGTTCTTCAGTATTCTCAATATGAAATAAAGAAGTATTTAAGTGTAGAAGAGCAATACTGGAAGAAAAGAACTTGAATGATATGGTTCGCTGAGGGTGATGGGAATACTAGTTTCTTTTACAATCATGTTAATGTCAAGAGGAAGAAGAAGTTACAATTGAAAAGGATTTAGAATGAAGATGGGGCATGGCTTGAAGATCAAGAGTAGATGGATAATGCTGCAATAGATTCCTACCAAAGGCAGTTCACTAATAAAGGGGGTCCTACCGATTTCTCAATGCTAGACAATTTACCTTCTATGGTGATTGTGGAGTAGAAATTAGAGCTGTGTAGGTTTCCAACTCTAGAAAAAGTCAAGGTTGCTGTTTTTGAACTAAGTGGAGAGAGTGATAGTGGTCCTGATGGATTTACTGGACTATTTTATCAAGCATGTTGGGATATAATTAGCTTTGACATACATAATTTGGTACTCATTTATATAGAGGAGCTGTACTGCCTAACTCCATCACTCATACTAATTTGGTATTTTTGCTAAAGTAGCCTAGAGTGGAGACTTTCTCATACTTAAGACCTATAAGTTTGAGTAATTTCATCAACAGAGTAATGTCAAGATTATACATGATAGATTGGAGAAATTCCTCCCTTCCTTAATATCTCCAAATCAGTCTATTTTTGTGAAAGAGAGGAGTATTTTTGAGAACATCCTACTTACTCAAGAGATTGTTACTGACATTAGAATGAGAGGTATGCCTACAAATGTTGTCATTAAGCTGGATATGGAAAAGTCTTATGATAAGGTGTAATGGAAATACTTGGTACATGTCCTAAGGAGAATGGGCTTTACAAAATATTTTATTAACATGGTGTGGAATTTGGTATCTAACAACTGGTATTCTATCTTGGAGAATAGGCAATCCTCAGATTTCCTCAAGTCTACAAGAGGCGTAAAGCAAGGTCATCCTCTATCTTCTGCCTTATTCATTCCTTCAGCTGAAGTTCTTTCTAGATCTTCGAATAAGCTTTTTGAAGACAAATCATTTGTTGGATTTGGTATGCCTAAGTGGTCAGATCTTCTAAATCATTTGGCGTATGTTGATGATAACATTATATTTGCTTTTGATCATCCTCCATCTTTGAGCAAGATAATGGCAGTATTGGGAAAATATGAGAAGGTGTCAGGCCAGATGATCAATAAAGCTAAGAGCTCATATTATATGCATGCTAATGTAGCACATGGGCTATTTTAGACAGTTGATGGCATCACTGGATTTGCAAGAGGTAAATTCCCCTTTATGTACCTTGAATGTCCTATATTTTACACTAGATGGAGGAAGGAGTACATGATCTTACCAAAAAAGTGAAGGCTAAACTACATTCATGGAAAGGAAAGTTATTGTCTTTCAGAGAAAAGAAACATTCCTCTTTAGTGTGTTGCAAAGTATGCCAGTTCATATGTTGTCAGTACTTGATCCACCAGATAATATCCTAGAGCCTTTGCATAAGATCTGTGCTCGATTCTTTTGGAGTACAAAAGAGGAGGGTAGGAGCAGGCATTAGGCTTCATGGCAAAATCTATGTCTACCTAAAGAGGAAGTAGGTTTAGGATTTAGATCTCTACATGATATATCTAAGGCTTTGTTTGCTAAGATTTGGTAGAGGTTTAGGACTACAAAATCATTGTGGTCCAACTTCATGTGGAACAAGTATTGTAAAAAGGAGTTGCCTACTATTGATCAATTTAGAGAGGGATCCCATATATGGAGACAAATGTCGAATGCTAGGTAAGAAGTTGAGCATGAGATTGTGTGGGAAATGAAGATTGAAACAACTAATATTTGGCATGAAAATTGGACTGGATTGGGAGCTTTATATCATGTTTTAACTAAGGATTTTCCAATAGGTGAGGATTTGCAAGAGGTGGCATAATTAAGGCAAAAAGGATCTTGGAATTAACAACTGATAGACCAAACTTTTCCTGAAGATATTGCAGATCATATTAGACACAATGTTCAGTATGATAGAGTGAGGAATATTGGGATAGACCCTACTGGATGCCAACTCTTTCTGGAAAGTTTACTATTAGTAGTGCTTGGAAAATTCTAAGACATATGGCTAATTCAAATTAGGAGTTCAAGGAGATTTGGACTAAAAGGTTACCATTTCTTCCTATGGAGGCTATGGAGAAATAAGTTAGCCACTGATGATATCTGGAGGAGGCAAGGGCAGATGGTGATATCTAGATGTTGGTGTTGTCATCATCCTCAGGAGGAAATATTAGAGCATATTTTCTTAACTAGTCCTACTGCATCAAAGGTGTAGCAATTGTTTATGTGCTACGAGTTTTACTGTGCCATTGATACAAGTGAAGCACGTGATAAGGCAATGGTGGAATGTAAAGTGTTGCCCAAAGTTGAAACCCTTGTTCCAGGCAACTCCATCCATTATTACTTGGGAAATATGGAAGAAGAGGAATACAGGCAAGCATGGTGGATCTGTATCAACTAATAGGGTTATTCATAAAGTTAACAAGACACTGCATCAATTGGCAGGAGTTAGGTATCCTTGGCTATCTCATATACCTATGTTATGGCCAGATATGATCCAGTTCTTTGAAGCTTATAAACTAGTCTTGCTCACTAGGATAGTTAATTGGTAGTTTCTAATCATGGGTGGTATAAATGTAACACTTATGGAGCATTTAAAGGAAGTGGACCTAGTTCTCTTGGCTTATGTGTAAGGGATGATGTAGGATAGTTACTTGGTAGTTTCCTCATTATGGGTGGTATAAATGTAACACTGATGGAGCATTTAAAGGAAACCTGGACCAAGTTCTCTTGGCTTCATTATGAGGGATGATGTAGGAGACCTAATGTATGCAAGGGTGTGGATTTAGGGGAATTAATGTAGTAGTTGAGGCAAAAGCTATTCTGCAAGGCCTGGAGTACTATGTGGAGCGTGAGCTGCATCCACTCATATTGGAGAATGATTTATTGGTGTTGAAGAAGGTTATTGAATGGGAATCGGATCCACTTTGGGCTATAGCTCCAGATGTGCAGAAGATTAAGCAGATGGAAAATCACTTTAATGTGATATTTCAACATGTATTTTGAGAGGGAAACTCAGTTGCTAATTTTTTTAGCTAACATGGTTTTCTCTTTTGTAGGTACACTCACATCCCATTCATTTCACGAATTGCCAGTTAAAGGAAAAACCTTTATCAACATGGATAAACCTTAAATACCTAACTTTAGAGTTAGGGTTTCCAAAAAAAAAAAAACCAGATTGATGAGCATATCCATTCTCTCACTGCCTGATCTTGCCTAATTATGTTATATTGGCATTGTCTGGGTATTGTTAGATTGCTTCCCAATGGTATTAGCACCGTAATGGATCTGATCGATTCTTTAGGTACTTATGACGTGGCAAGTCTCTGCAGGTGTTTCATGGGAAATGTCGTGGGTTTTGGTGACCTGCATGGCTTGGTTGAGTTGGAGGGATTCAGTTCTAATAACTTAGTTATGTACAAATGGATTCGAAAAAGTTATCGATGAATTTTATCATGGTTCGAGGTTGATATTTCCTACTAGCGTGAGGAACATGTTATGTATTAGGATTTTCTCTTGGATGAGATCAAATTGAACATTTCTAACTAATTTGGTATGTATTCTATTGGTGATTCTGAGTTAGGTATGATATTCTCATGCTTTTCATATGACAGAATGATAGATGCGGTGTGTTGTGTAGGGTTGATATTTGCATGTGTAAGGTCACAATTCGGTTTTGAAAGGAAGGTCCTGAATTCTTAGGTAGCATAGACGGTTTCAGATGACTAGGTGAATGATATTACTACTTGGTATTACCTGAGAATGGTGCGCATTTCAGAAGGCGCATTGTGTTTTGATTTTATGGATACTTCATTTGTATTGCGACACTCTCCTAGTTGATCGAATGTTGATTTTCAGTTATTGCTATGTGGCACGGAAGAATAAGAAAATTATTCCTCGTAGGATGATCGTGTATGAGAGATGTGCTAGATATTCAGGCAGTGGAGTTGGGATCAGATATGATGATTCGTGTGTTCTATGAATTTGGAGACCAGGAATTCTCAGAAGTAGATTGTTTAGTGATTGTGGACTATGAAGATGTGGCCGAAGCTAGCCAGATGATATGTGTTATAATTCAGTCAATTAGGACTATCAGAGGGTAATTTATCTACTGTGGGTGACCAGAGTTGATTTGGGGTCCATTGGTTGGCCCAATAAGGATGTGTGTTCTACACCGGGTCAAATTAGTTAACTCAGTATTATTGTTGTTGAGGGATGTGCCATCCGGGTAGAGTTGAGCTTATTGGTGTTCAGATATGTTCCATGAGTTACTCTTCTATACTACGAGGGGTTGTGATTTATTAGTTATATGCACATATAAAGCAGTTCTATTGGGGCCTTATAGCGGAATTTGAGCGAGATGGGTATTTGGGTATTACATGATTGATTGTGCATTGGTTATGTTCTTTTGGGTTTGTGTGACATTGTGTTGTTTGCTTTCCATGGCTAGGGTAATTCACCTTGGGTACTTGATGTCGACATGCGCGTGGTTATTGATTTTGAGCAGGGTGGCTTGAAGTACTTCATATGGACTAGTATTAGGATCGGGTCATGCATTATAGTGGAGTTATGTTGATATATGATCATTTGTGTTAAGTTCATATGTTATAGTTCTACGGTGTGTGATGGGATTTTAGCATTTCGTTGCGGCAGTACTTATTGAGCCTGCAGGACGATTCTCTCGTTTGAGTCATTTTTCATGATTGAGTACATTAGAATTTTTGTGTATTGGTGCACGGATTGCATGATTTGTGGCTCTGTGTAGTATTGGTATGGCGTATTAGTAGAGTAGCTTATATTTGATAAGAGGAGGTCGTCAAACCTATAAGGGGTGCTATTGGATTTGCTTGCGATATAATTGAAAGGATAATGTCGCTAATCGGCTTAGAAATTGGCTATAGTTCCTGTCGGACGAGAGAGAGATCAATGAATTGTTGATTTGATGAATGGTTATGAGTTCTGCATATTTCTTTCATCATCGACAATGTTCGAAGGTTTTAGAATGGGATTCTATTTGATATGAGGTTTACTACCGGTATTGGGTTATTTTGAGTAGATGTTGTGCTTAGAAATTATTGCTATGAGTATTTGAGTTATATTGTATATCATTTTCTTACATCTTGGTTTATGGTTATAGCTTGATACAGCTTGTTCAGAATTATACAATGTGTAGATTGCAAGGTTCGGGTCTTGTAGGAAATTCTGGATATTAGAAAATTGATTCCAAGGATTATGGGCTTGGTTGAATTAATAAATTTTAATTATGTTGTGTTATCAGGCCTATATAGGATAGGGTAACGTGGGATCACCCCCAGGTATGTGCATGGCAAGGTTACATGGTGGTTTGATGGCTTTGGGAACAACTCTTGGCACATTCGAGGACGAGCGTATATTTAAGTCGGGGTGGATGTAATGAACCGACCGGTCGTTTTGAGCATTTGCATACCATTTAACTATTCGAAGTATTGAGTAGCATTGTTTTATATATTATGACTTTTGTGAATCGTTATTTTTGGTTTTCAGGTTATTCAGAATCGATTTGGAAGAATGGATTTCATTGTTGAAGCTTTAAATTGGGAGAGTTGACCAAGTTTGACTTTTTGTGAATTTGACCACATAAAAGAGTTTTGATGGTTTCGATAGGTCCGGATGATGATTTTGGGCTCGGACGTATGCCCGGATTTGCATTTGAATGCTTCTAGAAAGTTTTGGCACAAATTGGCGAATTGGAAATTTGAAGGTTTAGAAAGTTCAATTGTTTGTGAGAGTTGACTTTGTGGATATCGGGTTTGGATTATAGTTTTGAGAGTTGTAATAGATTCATTATATCATTTGGGACTTGTGTGCAAAATTTGGGTTCATTCCAGGTTAGTTTGCTATGTTTCGACACGAGTTATGGAAGTTGAAAAGTTCAAAGTTCATTAAGCTCGATTCGAGGTGTGATTTGTCAATTCGATGTTGTTATGCGTGATTTGATGCCTCGAGTAGGTCCGTGTTATGCTATTGGACTTATTGGTATATTCGGGCGGGGTCCTGAGGGGCTTAGATGAGTTTCAGACGAGGTTCAGAGCATTTTGAAAATTTTGGCTAAGGCTGCTGTTGGCTGCTGGTTCTTGTGTGATCGCACTTGCAGTTGGGTTGCGCAGGTGCGATGGTCGAAGGAGCGAGGTGTGAGATGATGTGGAAGACTGCATAAGTGGAAGCTGGGGCGCATTTGCGCATCCGTAGAAGCATAAGATTAGCCGTAAAAGCGGTGTGTGTCGCAGAAGCGGAAGTTGGTTAGTGCACATGCACGTACGCATAAGTGGAAAATGTGCACAGGTGTGGAAGGGCCGGTCTCCATGGGCTTCGCAGAGGCAAGATGTTATCCGCAGAAGCAGAGGTCGCAGATGCGATACTTTTACCGCATATGCGGAAACCACGGGGGAGAAGCTAAATAAAAATCAAGGGTTTTGGTTCTTTCTTCATTTTGGGAGCTATGGAGCTTGGATTGAGACGATTATTGAAGTAATTTTCACCATGGGGACTGGGGTAAGTGTTCTCTACTTATTTTTGATTTTAATATCATGAATATATCTTCATTTCGGCATTTGATTGAGGGTTTCAAAAGAGAAATTTGGGTTTTAGCCTAAAGTTTCATAATGTGAATTGTCAAGTTTTGAATACCGATTTGGAGTCGGATTTGAGTGAAATTAGTTTGGTTGGACTCGTAATTGAGTGGGTTGTCGGATTTTGTCAGTTTTGTCGAGCTCCGATGCGTGGGACCAGATTGGAAATTTTGGCTAATTTTGGGCTTTTGATTCAAGATTTGATCTTTGCTGATTGGGATTGGTTCCTTTAGCATTGTTTGATGTATTTGAGTTATTTTTGATTAGTTTCGAGCCGCTCAAAGGTCATAATGCCCGTGATGATATTTTTGGAGCATCACTTGGCTTGCTCGGTATTAGAATTGGCTTGTTCGAGGTAAGTAACACTTCTAAACTTGGTGCTGAGGGTATAAATCCTGAATTATGTGTTTTGTGATTGGTGTTGAGGTGACGCACATGATAGCTGACGGGCATGAGAACGTACACCGTGTAAATTGTAACTCTGTTATTTCTGTGGTACTGTGTAGTTACCTGATCTAACCTGTAACTATGAAATTTCTACGTACTTGAGCTATTGAGTTGTGATTCATATTGTGAGCATGTGATTTTTGCCCTACTAAAAATACTCCTACAAAATTAAAGAAATAGATTTTTTCCAAATTTTTTTCAATTTTATAGGATTTTTGAAGAATTTTTATTAATTGTTTGCACTTTGTGCATGTTTAATTTTGTTAAAATCATGAAAAATGCCCCAAAAATATCAAAAATATCATGCTTTGCATATTAGATTTTGTGTTCATATCTTTAGGACTAATTAGTTAATTAATTGCTTTAATTATATTTTTGTGATTTTTATTGCTAAATTAGTAATTTTCTCTTCATTGATTTAGGTTTAACTAATTTTGTAATTATTATAAATAGATAATTAGTTTACTTTTTAAAAATTAGATTAATTTAGGATTTTAATTAATTAGAGAAGAGAAAAAGGAAAAGAAAAGAAAAGAAAAATAGGAAGAATGTATTTTGTCTTGTTTCTTTAAAATTGGACCAATATTTAAAATTGGCCCAATTAATTTTATCTCAATTCCGCCCCAACCCAACTCCTATAAATAACCGGTCCAAGCTCGCCCATTAACCTCAAAACGACGTCGTTTTAGTAAGCTAATCCTAGCCATTGATTTCGTTTGATCGAACGGACGGGAACTAATATCCATTCCCCTTTATAATTGTCCGAATAGACCCCTACCCCAAAATAAACACAGACCACTTATTCGTCCACCGACCAAAAATCGCCCCATGTCGGCGGTGATAGTCCAAGCCACCCCAAAATTTAACCCCATAATCCCCAGCCTCCCCTCATCACTATCCCACTATCAGTTTCCCCAAAATCTCCACCCATTTGCTTTAATTTCAAATATGAGATATACAAATCCTAATCCCTCTTTTTGCTGATGTTTCTTGGGTAAAACTAGTTCGTTTTGGCCTAAAACTTACGTTAGTCGATTGCTCTTCTCAAGAGCAATCGATAGACGTTAGTATCAGCTCATTTTGAGGTCATCGAAATTTTACTAACTCATTTTTGGCCGGCCAAATTTTGTCGTTTTCATCATTCGTTGGTCTGCCTCGTCCGTCATCACATTCATGGCCAAAATCAGTATATTTTCCTGCTCTTATCTCTTTGTTTCTGTTTTCTTTTAATTTTTATCATTATTATTATTTATTTATTTTTACCATTTAGGTGTCGGCCTTGTTTGGTTGCTTGATTGACTTGTTTAACTATCAGTAAAATAGATATTTAGTAAATTACATGCATCAAGGTTAATTAAGTCAGTCCTAATAGAATTTGTTCATGGTTAGCTTCAGTTTCAGATTTTTTTTAGTTGGTTTTATTTCTGATTTTTGCTTTAGATTATTTAAGTCTATCGTTTTGAATACCAATTAGGAATTAGGAGTTTTTAAGAGGTAATAACAAGAACCTAAAAGGGGCCAATTAGGAAATGAGGTAGATTTTTAATATTAAAAGTTTCTAGAAGGGGCTAATGAGTAAATCAAACAATTTGAATTTAGGTCAGAATTGGTTAAAACTGAAATATTTAGTAAATGAAAGGGTAAAACTGGTTTTACATAAGGTAAAAAATCAGAATGTTCTAGAATTTTGTACATCTTTCCCATTCTTAGGAAAAAATGCTAAAATTGGACGGGAAAAAGGGCATACAACTATCAAAAGATGTTGTACTATCTGACCCTTAGGAAATTTAGGGTAGAATATGCTCTTTTGATGGTATCTTAGGCATACCCTATAAAAAAGGGACTCCCTCATTCTAGACAGTTTTTCAGACCCAAAAAGACCCTAAAAAGTTCTGCTCTACTGTTCCACTAGTAGCTGATCCAATTTCTGATATTGACCAAAGTTAGAACAAATTTTCCTTTGGGATTTTTGGGTTTCTTAAGATGAAATATGGTTTGAGGTTGAAATTGTGATATTGCTGTTTCTTTGCTGCTATTTCACTGGTTTCCTAGTGTTTTCTGTTGTTCTTAGAGAATCACAACCTTATTTTTGTTCCTTGTAACCAGGTATCTCTTGAGCTTTCAATGATGAATAAAATGCAAATATATTTTTGAAGGGTGTACTGCTGCTGTGGAGTTTAATATTCATGTTAAATTTCAGTTTCTTTTATGTTCTTCAAGTCATTTGACTCTTTTTTCTTTAGTTTCGTCCTTTCTAGCTTCTACTCAAATACATTATATCTGTTGTATTGTTCCATGAACTAGTTGGGATGCTTAGTATTGAATGTGCTGAATAATTTCTCTTTCATGTGTTGAATTTTTGCTTTATTTAGTGGAGTGTATGAAAAGCTTGAAAAATCAGCTTTTTGATGTAGTAAATAGATTGTTTTAGGTTTATTTTTCTGTCTGTTCAAATCTTGTAGCACGTTTGTGTTTTATATCACTTTCTGTTGCTTAAGGAATGAGCATTAACGTAAAATTATTTTCTGGAGATTCCCATGTTTATCAAGTGCTGAAAGTGGCTTGTCTGTGGGCCTTTCCCCAGTTCGGTCGTTTCTTCTTAGTATATGAGCACAACTTTATAGCTTTGCAATATTTTTATGCAATGAGTTAGTTTGATATCAATAGTTGAAAGGCCAAAGAAGAAAGAAAAGACTTGCATCTTCATAACTGTTTTTGTCTTTTTGTAATATGTTTGTATTACTAATATCCACAACTAGTTTTGTCTCACTGGCTATAGTTGATAATATTTAGTCTAATTGATAATTTTTAGTCTTAGCTAACTAGCATGCTTTAAATTCCTTGGTTAGTTCTTTTGATGTTAAGACGTAAATTTGTTGCTTCACTGTTAGTGTGTCTGGAATGTTTGTCAGTATTAAGAATGTGAGCTCAAAGTTTAATCAGAAATTAGATTAATTACCAATTAAGACAAATACTAATATCTTGAAAAAGGATTTGGACATTCAATTAAAAATGATTGGGCTTTTAAGGTGTTTTTTTTCCACGTTGTTGGTTGTACGTACATTTTTACTTTGTTATTGAAATTGTTTCTTGTATATATAACACGTGCAAGTAGAGTCGAATCTGGGAACCTTATGGGTCCAGCTCAGTTTACCCGCCAAATTGCAAATGATGGGGTTAATTAATGAATTACTAGCAGTTGCGTGTGGTACTATAGATTTCAAGATAAATTGACGTGTGTCATCCACAAATGAATTTCATAATCTATGACCCTCACATTAATATCAAAATTAGTTTAGAAAATACTTTGAATATTCGTAGCATTGCTTTAGGAGCGTATATCGTGACTACGAGTACAATTCCTGTTACGTAGTCGTGATACATAATTCCCAAATTTCGGTGTGCATTTCATGTGACCCGATCATAATAACTTCAAATATTAATAATAAAATAATCATGTCGCGAATCACGGGTGAATTTCATGTAGCGTGGTTTGCGGTGTATTCCAAAATGGCAAGTGTGCCAATCGTGGCTTGTTCCATAAATAAATCGATAAATAAATAAAAGCGGTTATTAAGTTAAAAATGCACAATAGGTTTAAACGTGTAATAATCATATAATTAGGCTATGTTTTAATAGTTAAGCGACCGTGATCGAACTACGGAACCCGGGAATGCCTAACACCTTCTCCCGGGTTAATAAAATTTCTTACCTAGTTTTTTGGTTTCGCAGACTTTTAAATGAAGTCAATTCTCCTCGATTTGGGATTTAAAATAAACCGAGGACTTGGAACATCTTAAATTATTCCAAGTGGTGACTCTAAAATTAAATAAATAATCTCATATTGATTAATGTCATTTAAATTAGAAAAACCCTCTTATATCCCCCTCAGGTGTAAAAAGGTAGTGCGACAAATCTGGCGATTCTACTGGGGATCATAACCCAGAAATTTTGGTCTAGGTTTTAAGAATTTGAGCCTAGAATAACTGTTATACTTGGCTTTATTTATTATTTGATTTCTACATGTTTGAGCCTAATGTGTTAAATGCCACTTTTTACCACTTTGATATTATTTGAATTGTATATAAATTATTACGAAAATCTCTTCTCTCTGAGTCTTCTAAATTATCTAGGAAGTGTGCACTTCGTGTGACTTCTTTTTTGTTATAGCCATATCCCAATTTTAGAACGAGGTTCGGACAAGTTGTAAAACCGGTGAACTTCTGTATTCCCAGTACATTGCCCCCCTCGGCTCGAGCTGTGCGCTCGGGTAAGCCAGGTCTAGAACAAATACACCCAGGTTTTTAAACCTAGAATAACATAGCCTCATGCCGGATCCCTAGTAGGAACGCTTGTTTGCATCACGTGCATTTGACTTTGGGGACTCAACACAGGGGTTGAGTCCGTCTAGGACATGTGCACCCAATATCAAAAGACCATCCTGATACATTTTACTTGCTACTTGTACACTTATTTGTTTCAGATTGCATGTTGATCAGCTTCTAGAATAAGAGAGAAAAATTGAGAAAAATCAAATTGAGGTATGAGAGAGATAATTACCCGCCTTTGAAAAATCTGGCGCCCAAAATATATTGAAACTCTGTCAATTTTTTGATTAAAAAAAAGAGAAAAAGAAAAGGGAAAAAGAAGGGAAAATTATTTCAAAATATTTTATGTTTCTCTGTTGCGTCAAAACTTCCCAAACTATGCAAGTTTAATTCTCATCGAGGTGGAATACGTAGGTAACTCTCATCGGGTCCAACCCCATTTTTGCAAAAAAATCCAAAATATGAAATGTTGTCATTTTTGTCATAAATAAAGTTAGGTGATGCCATTTTGTCTAAATAGACAAAAATGTCCCAACAGGGCGCCAGAAGGCTATTTTTGCATGAATAGCTGCCTATGGTCTTTTTTCAAATTTTTAGCCAATTAGTAAACACAACCCTAAAATCCTCCTTCCTGAAGTGTTGAAGGGCCGTATTTGCAAAGGTGGTTTGTTTTGAGCAATTTTGTTTGAGTCGCAATTTCGTAAAAATAATAATCTTCTTTTTGGGTCAAAATAAATCATGGATTTTTAACTAATCACTTTAAATAAATGTGCAGGATAAGCACTATTGAAAATGAACCTTTCAAAGTTGTAGAGGAAATTCCGATAGAACTCCATATGTGGTGGAATGACCTAGGGGAGGTCAACAGGCTCATTGTTCTTTTGAAGATAAAACCAAGGTTGGACTTAATTGAAGCTTTAATACATTTTTGGGACCGGTCGTACAATGTGTTTTATTTCTCTGATTTTGAGGTAACCCCTACACTTAAGGAGATAGCATGCTATGCTGGCCTTAACGGGAATCTCAGAAGCCGATACCCAGTGGCATCAAGGGCTGTAACCCCTCACAAGTTTCTGGATCTTCTGAGTATTAGTTGGGAATTCAAAGATGGAAATTTGGCTGAAGGATTTTGCACATTCTACTTCCTATACCGCCGTTATAGGGACCCCCATGGTTATGAGACTCGAGATACCGGTTTAAGTCATCAAGGGAAAAAAGGAAAATGAGAAGCACGCCGGGGACTGTCCTTCGGAGTGTCATTCTAATCTGCCCAAGGAGTGATGGAAATATAGAGTTGGGCTCATAGCAATGACTGACTTCATGATCAAAAAGTCTAATGGCACTATTATACCAATGATCCTAGCATAAATTTATCGAAATCTAACTGTTTGCCGAGTAGGGGAAATTATTTTAGGGTTGCCTGAATTTACAACTCTAGATGGAAGAACATCTTTTCCATCATCCGGGGTACATGAACTATGGTATGAATGGTCTTAACTGCATTGAAGAACACGAAAACTGGGTGGATGGTCAAGAGTTTCCAGAAGGTACAGAGGCATGGTTCACACATTTGAGTTCCTTGACTACAAACAAAATTGAGTGGACATTCGGCTGGCTCCCGGTCAACGAAGTTATCTATATGTCGGTCGGAGTGTGTTATCTTTTATTAATGGGTCTTCGGAGTATTTAGCCGTATGCTCCACACAGGGTTCTATGCCAGCTGGGCAGGTACCAAACTGTCCCTCATGATGAAGATTTGAGTCGATAAGTCGTTGAACTAGGTCCAAAATCTGCATTCCAGGAAGAAAAAGTTTGCCAGATTTGGCATCAGTGTAGGTTCTTGGAGACACAAACTCGAGTACGGGATTTGTCCAAGGGTGAGGTAGAGCCTAGCTACACGTCCTGTTACGGTAGAAGGGTTCAAGTCCATCAAGATCCTGAACGGCCCGCCAAAAGGCCCCACGTACAACAGTTCACTAATGGAGCACAAGAACAATGGGATTGGTTAGCAAAGGAGAAAAGTTACAGGGTTACGATAAGCAAATTAGAAGGGCAAATCAGAGATCTTAAATTTGATAGTAGTGTGCAGGCCGCCGCTGATGAGGGAGAGAAGAAAAAGTTGACACGAGGAAACGAAGCCCTCCAAGCCCAGATTCAAAGGATGAAAATAGCTGCTAAAAACCCGGAGAGGAGCAGAACAGATGAATGAATTATAAACGGTCTTAGGCAGAAAGTAATTTAGTATGAGACTGGTTTGGAAAAGTCTGAAGGTAGATTGGCAAGATCCCGGGCAAAGTTGGCAAAGAACTCAGAAGGACGGGCAAAGTTTGTTCAGCAATTAAAAGGAAGATATGATAGAGAGGTCGCAAATCTAAAGAAGAAGCTAACTACCGTCGATAATTAAATGGCTAAACAGACAAAGAACTTCAAGGTAGAGAGGGAACATTGTTATTCATTTATGTCCCGACTGGAAGAGAACTTGCAACAATTGCAGTAGCAAAGCCATAATGACAACCAAGTTCTGGAAGCTAGATCTCAACAAATTGGACGCATGCTCCAAGAGAAAGGCTTCATTAGAGAAAGGGTTAGAGGAATTGTTGACTATATTGTCATGAAATGCCATGAGTGCGAGGATATGACTAGATCTACTTTCTTCGCCATAGTGTGACTTTTGTTCACTAGATAATGGACGACCTGGATCGCCTCCAAGAAGATCTTGCACGTAGGCCCGCGCCAAGACCGACTGATGTCCCGCGGGCACCTGGATTAGTTTTGGAGGCACTTATGTATTCCTAATTTTGTCTTTTCGAGTTTGTATTTCAGTTTCTTTTAGAGTCCGTAGTCTACTTTGAGTCTATTTTCTTTGCTTTTTCGTTCTAAAGTCTGTACGATGGAGTCTTTGTAATAGAGCAAAATCAGAAGATTTTATTTAATGAAAAATTTAAAAATCCAAAAAAATGCTTCTTTCTTTTATTTCTCGTTTATCCCCTGAACTACGTAATGATCTGATTCATGCGGCGTCGTGATATGTAGGCAATCCCAATTGGATCCGGTCATGGCTTCAGATAACTCAAATAAGAGAGAAAATGATGAAAAGAGGGCACAAGAAAAAGAGAGGAAATAATGAAAAGCGCAAAAGAAAAGAAAAGATTCAAAGATCTGTGAGCTCACAAAAGCCGGGATGAGACACGCAACCATTGCAAAACATGTAGAAAAATATTTAACTGTCTAGGTGCATTTCATTCCCCAATGTGTGATTCCTTTTGTGTAAATGATCTCAAACTAATCGGTTTGTTGTGTATGCTGTTAGGAACAAGTTTTTGTTTTTTAAGGTGATTGGTTTTGTGGTAATCTGGCTTCACACCCTTACTTTACAAGATCCAAAGGAAGTGTCAAAATGACGTCAGAGAGTCATCTACCAACAATTACCCCCTCAGAGAACAACCCGTAATCAGTTATCCCAACATCAGCGTCAGCAACTGCTGAAGAGAATATGGCATTGCGCCTCCATATATTGTAAATGTGGGATGCTTGGTCTAACGGTATGAGAGCCGCCTAGTGCAACACCTAATTTACCCAAGCTGATTCTCAGAATGAGTGGAACCTCCACCATCCCTATAAACTACCCGGCTACCCCATTCGGATACCTCACTATGTCAGCGCATTTCGCCGGAACACCTTTTGAGGTTCGCCCCCAAGCACTGATTTCGGGAGTGGCTTCTAACATATTCACCGCACCACCCACCTCTACTAAGGCACATCTAACGGTACCCAGAACAAGTTTCGAGTCGTCGTCCTTTACTCTCCAAATACCACTATTTTAATTCGACACGGCTCCAGTCATCCCAAACTCCTACCCTCAACAACCTCAGTATGAATCTACCATGGAACAAGAGAGAACTATAAAAAAATCCTGAGCAAGGGGAGATCACTCGGAAAATGAAAAGCATAGAACAAAGTCTTAAGAACATAGAAGGCTTGAGTGGCCAGAAGAGTGTCTCCTACGGTGACTTGTGCATGTTACCTCATGTTTATCTATCCATCGGTTTCAAGACTTCCAAATTTGAAAAATATGATAGACATGGGAAACCCATAGCTCACCTGAAGAGGTATTGTAATCAGTTAAGAGGAGCAAGCGGAAAAGAAGAACTCCTGATGGCTTACTTCGGGGAGAGTTAGCCGGAATTACGTTCGAAGGGTATATGGACCAAGACATCTCCCGCTGGCACATATGGGATTACTTAGCCCGAGACTTTGTCAGACAGTTCCAGTACAATATGGACATAGCTCCAGATAGAAACTCTTTGTCCAATTTCAAAAAGAAGTCTTCAGAAAGTTTCCCAGAGTATGCTGTAAAGTGGCGTGAACAAGCTACCAGGGTGAAACCCCCAATGGATGAGACAGAGAAAGTGAGTGTCTTCTTGCAAGCCCAAAAGGCTGACTACTTCCAGAACACGATATCCGCTATAGGCAAGCTGTTTACATAAGCTACAAAAATTAGGGAGATGGTGGAAAGTGGTTTGAAAATGGGTCGCATCCTGAGCCAGTCAGCTATAAGATCTACTTCTCAAGCAATCCAGAGCGGGTCGAGGGTGTAGCAAACCGGAAAAAGAAAGAAGAAGTGGCAATGATGGCCTCAAGAAACCCAGTCAACCCCGAGATTACTTTGGTTCATCTTCAAGCACCCCACAATATTATTACCCTCACCAAGATGCGACATATGCCATGACTCCTCAGCAACAACAATACAGTAATGAATGCCCAACCATACGCTTAGCCACAACAACAGTATAACCAAAACCGAGATCCACCTCCCAGAAATAACCCTCCTCACCAAGCTCCATATAATTCCCGTCCACCACAGAATAATTTTCCATATAACGCCCGTGCCCGTGAGCCACCCAAAAAACCAACTTCACACCCATCAGTGAATCATACTCCACCGATCCCTACCTTATGTACTTATCATTCAGGGGTAGAAGGGCAAGACAATGAGAATTGTTGGACCCTTAAAAGGGCGATCAAAAATCTAATAGAACAAAAATGGGTAGTGTTGAGGGATGAAGAGGTCCCCAATGTAGCCAATAACCCATTGCCAGCTCATAGCAATGGCTAGTTATTGGGATGATTTGTGAGGACAGAGAGTTCAACCTAGATTTGAAAGCTATTATTGCTATTGCCGATATTGAAAATAAGCCCAAAGCAGCATCAAAGCAAGCTAAGGATAAAAAGAAAAGCAACTCCACTCATCAAAGCATAGAAAAGGTTACGAAAACCAAGACAGAAGCAACACCCTCTAAAGATGACGTTCTTTATGTTCCCAGGGCCCCTAGAAAGGAACAGTTCGTGTTGGGTCCCCTAAAATGTTTGAGCAAAACAAAGTTATACTAAATGTATCAAATATGTACGTGCCAAATGGGACTTATGTGGCACGGGGGCCGATAATTTCACCCAGGCTAACTGAGCCCGAGATTATCAGTCGCGCACCAAAGAATCCCATGAAGGACACCACTATCGTCCCCTGGAACTACAACAAGCAGTGATGATGTACAAAGGAAAAGAAATTATGGGGGAAGTGAATGAAACAATCCCGTATAGGAAGTAACTCAACTTGGAAGAATTGAACAAGACCAAACAGAAGCATTTTCCTCTTAAAAACTAGTCAGTTCTGAAGAGGTAGAGGGATTCTTCCAAAAGATGAAAACCTCATACTACAATATAATTGACCAACTCTGAAAGTCTCCCTCTGAAGTCTCACTTTTGTCTCTACTGATAAGTTCGAACGAGCATCAAAAAGTGCTGTTGAAGATGCTTAATGAAGCATATATTCCGGTTGAGATCACGATTGAACAATTGGAAAGAATGGCGGAACGATATTTTGAGGTCAACCAGATTTCATTCAGCCAAAATGATTTACCTCCAAAAGGGGCTGCCCATAACAAAACTCTTCATTTGACTGTTAAGTGTGAAGGATGCTATGTGAAATGAGTTATGTTGGATGGCGGATCTGGGGTTGATATCTGCCCTCTCTCGACCTTACAGACAATGGAAATTGGGACTAAAAGGATTAGACCTAACAATGTTTGTGTACGTGCTTTTGACGGTGTCAAGAGGGACACTATAGGGGAGATTGATTTGATCCTAAGCATCGGCCTTGTGGATTTTGAAGTAACATTTCAGGTTTTGGACATGGACACCTCATACAATTTTCTCCTAGGAAGGCCTTGGATCCATGTTGCAGGAGCCGTACCTTCTATTCTCCACCAAATGGTTAAGTTTGAACACGAAGACCAAGAAATCATGGTCTACGGAGAAGATGAGCAATCAATTTACAGAAACCCGTTAGTCCCATGCCTGAGGCTAAGGAAGGTAGCAAGCACATAGTCTACCAAACTTTTGAAATCGTGGTCGCGGACTAATGTGAGGAAGGAACCCCGTGTCCTCAACCCTTCTTGTCAAACGCATCAATCATGGTCGCCACCAAAATGATCGAGCATGGTTACAAGATCGAGAAAAGGCTTGGAGTATCTTTGCAAGGTATCACGAAGCCCATCACTCTAATTGCCACTAAGAAATTCTTCGGTGTGGGTTTCCAAGCCACAGAAGCCAACGTAAAATGGGCTAATGAACGTAAGAACAATGGGTGGGTTGTGCCTTAGCCAGTCCCACATCTTGACAGAATGTTTGTTAATCCAAGGTTAGAGGAAGAAGCCGAGGCCTTCACGGCCGAAGAAATTAAGGACATCAGTGGGGCAATGAGGAAAATGTTATATGAGGATCATATAGTCCATCCGGGTGAAGCCTCAAGCACTGCCGAGGTTCAATATATGGGGCCCTATGCCAAGCTTCAAAATTGGAAAGCTACTCCGTTCCCAGTCAAGCGGGAATCCTGGTAGTTCAATCTTGCCATTTTTTTTGCATTCCGAGTTATTTCAGGGGTAACTCGAATGTTTTTAGTTTATTGTCTTTTAAATTCTGATGTAAACCCTTCTATCTTCAAATTCAATGAAATGAAATCAATATTTCATGGTCTATGAATCTCTCTCTTTATTCTTTCTGATTTTTGTTATTTTATTTATCTCTCTTTTCAGTTCTAATAATGCGTACTTAAATAACATGACATGCTTGCTAACTTTATGCCCAGATCTTAACACGTTGTCTAATTGTGAAATAATGAATCAAGAACCAGTATATGATGTAGATGAGGATTTTAGGGAAATAAATTGAGAACTGGAACAATTTGAGAATAAGCCTAAGCCAAACTTAAATGAAACTGAGCCAGTTAATTTGGGTAGTTGGGAAGAGGTCCAGGAAACCATGATAAGCATTCACACTTATGAAAGAACTAGGGAGCATTGATGCAACTTTTGTTCTAATTCAAAGATGTGTTTGTCTTGTCCTATGATGATATGTCAGGATTGAGTGTTGATTTAGTGGTGCAAAAATTGCCAACTTACCCCGGTTATCCCCCTGTCCAACAAAAACAGAGAAAGTTTAAAACATATATCAGTGACAAGATCAAAGAAGAAGTCACCAAACAGTTAAAAACAGGTGTAATCCGAGTGGTCATGGTTGGCTAATATGGTCCCAGTGCCAAAGAAAGATGGGAAAACCCGAGTGTGTGTTGATTATAGGGATTTGAACAAAGCAAGCCCCAAGGACAACTTCCCATTACCAAACATCCATATCCTTATTGACAACTGTGCCAAACATGAAATACAGCCGTTCATGGATGTTATGCTGGGTATCATCAAGTTCTGATGGATGAAGAAGACGCAGAAAAGATGGCTTTCACCACACCTTGGGGTACTTACTGCTATAGGGTTATGCCGTTCGGTTTAAAAAATGCCGGGCAACTTACATGAGAGCTATGACTGCCATTTTTCATGACATGATGCACCAGGAAATTGAGGTGTATATGGATGATGTGATAATTAAATCCAGAACACAGGATGACCATATGCGAGATTTGAGAAAGTTCTTTGAGTGCCTGCGTAAGTATGTCCTGAAGTTGAATCCAGCTAAATGTGCATTTGGAGTACCATCTGGGAAATTTTTGGGGTTTATAGTCAGTCGGAGAGGCATCAAGTTAGATCCAACAAAGATAAAGTCTATTCAGGGTTTGCCACCTCTGAGAACCAAGAAAGAGGTTCTGAGTCTATTGGCAAGGTTGAATTACATCAGTAGATTCATTGCTTAGTTGACTTCCACATGTGAGCTCATATTTAAGTTGTCGAAGAAAGATACGGCGATTAGATGGACATATGCGTGTCAGGAAGCTTTCAACAAAATTAAAGAATATCTATCGAATCCGCCAATATTGGTTCCACCCGAGCCTGGAAGGCCTTTGTTCTTGTACTTGACAGTGTTGGAGAATTCTTTTGGATGTGTTCTCGGGCAACATGATATGACCAGGAAGAAAGAACAAGCCATATACTATTTGAGCAAGAAGTTCACTAGTAATGAAGCCAAGTACACTTTGTTGGAAAGAACTTGTTGCGCCCTAACTTGGGTCCTCAGAAGCTTATGCATTACTTATTGTCTTATACCACCTATCTCATAAATAGATTAGATCTTTTAAAGTACATATTCTAGAAATCGATGCCTACAGGAAGGTTAGCAAAATGGCATATCCTGCTCACCGAGTTTGACATAGTCTATGTCACCCGCACGATGATGAAAGCTCAAAACTTGGCGGATCACCTAGCTGAGAATCCTGCTGATGATGAATATCAGCGTTTGAGTACCTATTTTCGGGACGAGGAAGTAAATTTAGTTGAGGTAATTCAAGAAGACACCAATGCATGGAAAATGTTCTTCGATGAAGCTGTGAATGCGAAAGGTGTTGGGATTAGGGAAATTTTGATTTCACCCACTAGTCAGCACTATCCGGCCACAGCCCGACTTCGGTTTTTCTATACGAACAACACTGCCCAGTATGAAGCCTGCATTATGGGCATGAACATGGCAGTCGATCAGGATGTGGAAGAATTGTTAATCATGGGAGATTCTGACTTGATCATCCGACAAGCTCAAGGTGAATGGGAAACCCGAGATATCAAGCTTTCCAATATAGGAAACATGTGGAAGATCTTAGCATGCGGTTCAAATCTGTCGAGTTCAGGTGCATTCCTCAATTTCACAATGAGTCAACCAATGCACTAGCTACTTTGGCCTCGATATTATCGTATCCAGGCAATGTCCACATTGACCCACTTGAAATCCAAATTCGAGAAAGACATGGTTATTGAAATACAGTTGAGATAGAACCAGATGTTCAGCCATGGTATCATGATATCAAAAGATTCTTGAAAACAAAGGAATATCCTGAACAAGCCAGTGGAGACCAAAAGAGAATCATTAGAAGGCTCGCCAATAGTTTCTTCTTGAGCGGAGAAGTCTTGTATAAAAGGACTCCAAATCTGAACCTTTTAAGATGCGTGGATGCCCAAGAGGCTGGAAGAATCATGAATGAAGTGCACGCAGGAGTATGCGGACCTCATATGAATGGATACATCCTGGTAAAGAAAATACTTCGGGTAGGTTATTACTAGATGACTATGGAAAAGGATTGCTTTAGTTTTGCCCGAAAGTGTCATCAGTGTCAGGTACACGGTGACATGATTCATGCACCGCCTTCAAAATTACATCCTATGTCAGCACTGTGGCCGTTTGTGGCTTGGGGTATGGATGTCACTGGGCCAATCAAGCCGAAAGCTTCAAATGGGCACAAATTCATCTTAGTTGCCATTGACTATTTCACAAAGTGGGTTGAAGCAGTCACTCTCAAAGCTGTCACCAAGAAAGCAGTGGTGGACTTCGTGCATTCCAATATTATCTGTAATTTTGGTATTCCTAAAACTATCGTTACGGACAATACTGCAAATTTGAACAGTCATTTGATGAGGGAGGTATGTGAACAATTTAAGAACACACATTGGAATTCTACCCCTTGTCGGCCCAAAGCTAATGGTGCTGTTGAAGCAGCAAACAAAAATATCAAGAAGATTCTTAGGAAAATGATTCAAAAATCTAGACAATAGCATGAAAAGTTTCCTTTTGCACTGTTGGGATATCACACCACCGTGCGCACATTAGTTGGGGAAACAACATATCTATTGGTTTATGGCATTGAAGCCGTAATACCCGCAGACGTTGAAATTCCATCTCTTCAAATCATCGTTAAAGCTGAGATTGAGGACAATGAATGGGTCAAGACCCGTCTAGAACAGTTAACCATGATTTATGAAAAGCGAATGGCCGCTGTTTTCCACGGGCAATTGTATCAACAAAGAATGATTCGTGCTTACAGCAAGAAAGTACGGCCTAGGAACTTTAAAGTGGGGCAACTCGTCTTGAGATGCATTCTCCCGCATCATAAGGAAACAAAAGAAAATTCTCTCCAAACTAGAAGGGTCCATACATTATAAGAAATTGTTTCCAAAAAGGGCATTGTACTTGGGAGACATCGAAGGAAATGACCCCGAAATAGCTGTCAATGCAGACGCGGTTAAAAGGTATTACGTTTAACCCTTCTACGGTACAGATATTCTTTGATTGGGATGACAAAGGATTTCATTCTCGCTACCCAAACACTGTTAACCCTTTGTAAACCCTTTGAGCCGGTTACCTTTCTTTGATTACCCTCTTTGGAACACGAAAATGTTGTAAAAGAAAAAAGAAAAAAAGAAGAAGAAAACCAAACAAAACAACAAAAACAAAAAGAAAGTGAAAAACAAAGTTTCCTGAACTACGTTTGACTTGATTCCGAAAGGATACATAGGCAGCCTCTCTCTGGGGTTCAGTCATACCAAAACAAAAATCCACATTTCCCTAAAAGTGAAACTGGGGCAGAAGTTATAATGGTTCGGTGATGGTTCTCCTGAAAGGTTCCAAAGTTGTAATTCAATTCAAACTCTTTTATACCAAATCCTGTTCAAGTCCTTCCGATCAATCGGTAAAGATGTTCAAAATTGGAGAATGTGGTTACTTGGATCTGATACAATCAAATGAGATAAATAAAATGAGGGAGTCTTATCGGTGAAAACTCACATAGGCACCATAAGGCGATGGTAAGCAGAGAAATTGAAATGAGAGAGTCATGTTAGTGAATTCACAAAGAGCACTATAAGACGATGGTCAGAAGAGAAATGAGAGAGGTCAGTTGGTGAAAACCCGCAATGGCCGCCACTGATCGAAAAAGGGATCCCTTACAACCATTGGTACTGATAGAGTCCTGGAAAGGTTTCTCGGTTTCAAGGTAAGGGTTATGATGGGTTTATAAGAGTTGGATGGTTTGCATAGATCGGATATCAAGTCCAAGAAGCATGTCATGTCTATTAAAGTCTGCATGCACTCTAGATAAGTCCTTCTTTCTTTTCCTCGAAAGGGACGCTTCTCGTTTAATTCATTATCTTGTCCGTTATTTACTTTTTTTTGAATCCCTTCCGGTCTAATTCTCCTATGAAACTAATACAAAGAAAAGGTGGCAAGATTGGTTTTACAAGGTTTTGTTTGACAAAAAGCTAAAATTCAAGAAAAAGCACCCAGCCTCAGCAGGTGCATCAAGTCGGCTTCGACTGACCATAATGGCCGATGCACCAGAGTCAAAAACTCTTGAAAAGAAAAGAAATCAAAGTCAAGTGCCCATAAAGGCAAAAGAAGATGAAAAAGGCCAAGCCCCACACGGGTTAGTCATCATGTGGAATTTGGGAGAAGTAATGATTCCCGGGTATAGAAATAAAATCAATTTCCAAAAAGCCAGCAAGCAATGGAGGTTTTATTGAAAGAGCTGGGCCAAGATCAAGTGATTGAAACAATCAAGGCTACAAAACCAACCACCATTTCAAACTGACAAATTGTTCTTTAAAACAGAAAAATAGGTGCAATCCAAAGTGACCTTGCAGAAAGCAGGTGCAACTAAAAGAAACTGCGCGAGGGCTAGAAACAGCTTTGCAGCAACAATCCAAAAATGGTAGTCTCCTACAATTTCTTTCCTGCATTTTTATTCATTTTTTCCATAGATTAAAAAAAAAAATGCTAAATGAAAAGTAAGAAGAAGAAAAATTTAAAACTATGGTACCATAGGGTCTCCAATCTCTAGCTACATCTTTCCCAACATAGGATCATATTCCCTAGTCGATTCCAGCATAACTTGGTAATCTTTCCAACATAGGATCCCACCCCCTAGTTGATCCCGATATAACCCGAGGACTTTTTCGGCATAACCCGAGGACCTTTCTGGCATAAACCAAGGACTTTCCCGGCATAACCCAAGGACATTCCCGGCATAATCCGATGACTTTTCCGGCATAACCCGATGACTTTTCCGGCATAACCCGAGGATTTTTTCGGCATAAACCGATGACTTTCCCGACATAACCTGAGGACCTTTATGACAGAACTCGATGATTTTTCCGGCGTAACCCGAGGACTTTTCCAGCATAACCCAAGGACTTTCCCGGCATAACCCGAGGACCTTTTCGGCATAACCCAATGACTTTTATGGCATAACCCAATGACTTTTCCAGCATAACCCGAGGACTTTTCCGGCATAACCTGAGGACCTTTACGGCATAACTCGATGACTTCTCTGGCATAAGCCGAGGACTTTTCCGGCATAACTCGATGACTTTTCCGGCATAACTCGATGACTTTTTTCAACATAACTCGAGGACATTTCCGACATAACTCGATGACTTTCCGACATAACCTGATGACTTTTTCGGCATAACCCGATGACTTTTCCGGCATAACCCAATGACTTTCTCCGCTGAGGACGTTTTCCGACATAACCCGATAACTTTTTCGACATAACCCAATGACTTTTCCGACATAACTCGAGGACTTTTCCAACATAAGGTTCCACTCCTTAGTTGATGCCAGCATAACCTAGTAATTGTTTCTAACACAAAGTCACACTCCCTAGCTGATGCCAGCATAACCTGGTAATCTTTTCTAACATAGGGTCACATTCCTCAGTTGATGCCGGCATAACCTGGTAACCTTTTCAAATTACGGTCTCCAACCCCTAGCTGATTTTGTTTTAGATATAGGGTCTCTACTTCCTAATCTCTTTTTCTCAAGGATATACAATCCCGGTCTTTATTGCTTTCAATAAAGAAGTAGTTTAGATTTTTTCAATAACTCACGAAATTTTCCTAGTAAAAACTGGGGCAAAAAAATTTCGTCTGTTTGTTTGTTTTTGTTCCTGAACAGGTTTCTACCATAAGGCACGAGGTTTGAGATGACCAAAATAAGAAATCTAGATCCAAATAAAAGAAAAGAAGAATAAGAGAAGAAGTGAACTCTAAATGTAGAAGCGGAGAAAAGATGTGGACTGCTCAAGATATGATTGAAGTCACAAGCTTTGCATGTCCTTCCTTGATTTGAAAAGCAAGAAGAAAAATAAACCAGCGTTTGCAGCTAACGAGCATTAAGATTCAGATCAGAGTCTGCATGAATAACCAGCCAAGGCTCAAGATCAAGTTTCAGAAGGTTTATAGATAGGAATCTTGTTACTCGTAGTTTATAGGCTTAGTTAGCTAGTTTTTAATTTTGGTGTAATAAGGAGCTCAGCAAGCAGAAACAGCAGAAACAGCAGTAAAATCATAGTTTTTCGGTAGTCCCAGCTACCAAAACTTTCAGAACTACACTGACCTGATTCCTTTATAGCAAAGGATATGTAGGCAATCTCCGAAGCAAGGTTCGGTCAGAATTTTTTCAAAAAATACTTCGTAGGGAGTATCCAGATAGGCAAAAATCGCTCGTAATTGCTCATCTTATCTTTGCCCAAAAACTCTTCATATTTTCGAGCAAAGAGGACAGCTGTGAGCATGTGATTTTTGTCATACTAAAAGATACTCCTACAAAATTAAAGAAATTGATTTTTTCCAAATTATTTTCAATTTTATTGGATTTTTGTAGGATTTTTATTAATTGTTTGCATTTTGTGCACGTTTAATTTCGTTAAAATCATGAAAAAAATGCCCCAAAAATATCATGCATTGCATATATGATTTTGTGTTCATATTTTTAGGATTAATTGGTTAATTAATTGCTTTATTAAAATAAAAATCACAAAAATATTATTTTGCTTTAATACTAAATTAGTAATTTTTTTATTAATTTAGGTTTAACTAATTTTATAATTATTATAAATAAATAATTAATTTAATTTTATAAATTATATTAATTTAAGATTTAATTTAGAATTTTAATTAATTACAGAAAAGAAAAAGAAAAAGCAAAGAAAAGAAAAATAGAAAGAATGTATCTTGTCTTGTTTCTTTAAAACTAGGCCAATTTTTAAAATTGGCCCAATTAATTTTATCCCAATTCCGCCCAGCCCAACTCCCATAAATACCCAATGCAATTTTGCCTCTAAACCTCAAACGTTGCCGTTTTAGTAATGCTAATCCTAGACATTGATTTCATTTGATCAAACAAACGGGAGCTGATGTCCACTCCCTTTTATAACTATCCGAATATACCCCTACCCCAAAACAAATACAGACCCCTTCTTCGTCTCTTTAATTGCCGCCGCTAGCCACCCGCCGGAAATCGCCCCACGGCGACAGCGATACTCCAAACTACCCCAAAATTTAATCCCACAATCTCCAACCTTCCCTCATCACTATCCCATTACCAATTGCCCCGAAATCGCCACCCATTTGCTTTAATTTTAAATCTGAGATTTTCAAAACCCTAATCCCTCTTTCTATTGACGTTTCTTGGGTAAAATTAATTTGTCTTAGCCTGAAACTTACATTAATCAATTGCTCTTGTCAAGAAAAATCGATTGACGTTAGTATCGGCTTATTTCGAGGTCATCAAAATTTTACCGACTCATTTCTGGCCGGCCAAACTTTGTCGTTTTCATCGTTCGTTGGTCTGCCTCGTCCGTTATCACATTCATGGCCAAAATCAGTATAGTTTCCTCCTCTTATCTCTTTGTTTCTATTTTATTTTTATTTTTATCACCACCACCACCAATATTATTATTATTATTATTATTATTATTATTATTATTATTATTATTATTATTATTATTATTATTATTATTATTATTACCATTTAGGTGCAATCTTGTTTGGTTTGCTAGGTTGACTTGTTTAAATTTCAGTAAAATATGTATTTAGTTAATTGCACGTGTCTAGATCATCATCATCATCATCATCATCATCATCATCATCATCATCAT